>JAODAL010001437.1:0-231057 GCA_025379985.1 Phyllomedusa bahiana
TTTTCAGAGATACCCCTAGTGCCCCTTTTGGCTAAAACACAACCCCCAATAGGAGGAGACCTACTGGACTCTGGGGCCCTTCATATTCTTCTACAATTTTATTTCGGGGAATTCGGGTTTGGGAACCCAAAAAGGCTTAAAAACTTAATATACAGCCCTAAAAAGCCCCCTTTTGGGAAAAAACTACACCGAAAAGGGAAATTTTTCCCCGGGGTGTAGTGAGTATAAAAACCCCAAAGGTTTTTTTTCAAAAAAATTTTTTTAGCGTTAGGCGGGGAAATAAAAAATTCCGTTTTTTTTTCCAACAATCTGCGATTTTGCTAAAAAATTTTCATTTTTAAAAGGGAAATCCGGGAAAAAAAAGCACCCCAAATTTTGTTACACAATTTTTTTCCAAATTCGGAAATACCCTAAATGTGGGTGAAAACTGGTTGGGCGCATGGCAGGGTGTAAAAGGGGAAGGAGCGCTTTAGGTTTTTTGGAACAAAAGATTTTAGTGGGTCCCAAAGTGCATTTGAAAAGCCCCCAAAAGTCCCAGAACGGTAAAAACCTTTTCCACAATTCCCCCCTTTTTTGGAAAAAAACCCCCCCCCCCTTCCCCTAGATTCATCTAGGGGGGGATTTTTTGCTTTTTTGGGTGCACGGGGTGTTCCTAGTTTTTTTTTATTTTTGGGCTTTTAAAATGGGGGGGAAAAAAAAACGCATTTCCGCCATTTTTTTTTGGGGTTTTATTTTTATACGTTCGCCATAACTTTAAAAAGGGGGGTTTTGGTGGCAATTGAAATAAATATAAATTTTATATAGTTTTTATTTTTTATGACTTTCACATAATAGAAAAGGTCTAAAAAAATGCTTTTTTAAATGTTGTCCTATTTGCAGTAAAATTTTTTTAAAATTTTTATTTTGCCACTTTTTATTAAGGTTTTTGTGGGGCCCTTTTTTTGAAAACAAAAAACAGCAATCCTGTAGTTTTTTTTATTTTTTTTTTTTTTAACAGCGGTCACCGGCGGAAAAAAATTTACATGCTATTTTACCACAGGTTGAAAACATTACAGCATCCCCAAATATTTTTTTTTTAAAATGTTTTACTGCTTTTACACAAAAAAAAACACTTTTATTTAAAAAGTAAAACAGTTTTTTTTTCATCGCCCCCAGTCTTAGAGCCATAACTTTTTTTCTTTTCCCGGGTACGGAGCTGAGTAAAGGCTTTTTTTTTGCGGGGGGAGTTTACGTTTTTTTGGTATCAAATTTTTTTTAAACAGTTTTTTAAAAATTTTTTTTGGAAGGCAGGAGGGGGATGAAAAAACTGCCCAAAACCCAGTAGTGTTTTTAATTTTTTTTTTAAGCGCTCCCCCGGGCAGTATCCATGACCTTTTGCTTTTTACTCTTTGGGGCGATAAGATTTCAGGATACCCAATTTTTTAAATTTTTTTTTTTTTTTTCTGTGTTTTAAAACCCAAAATTTTGCATGGCCCATCTTCTGGAGCCAAACTTTTTTATTTTTTTAGTATAAAGAAAAAAAACGTGTAAGGGAAAAATTTTTTTTTTGCGGGATGAACAGACGTTTTTAAATTTGGGCCCAAAATTTTTAATTTTTGATTTTTGATTGCTTTTTTTAAATTTCCCTTTTAAGTGCTTTTGGGGGAACAAAAAAAACGCAATTCTTTGTTGTTTTTTTTTTTTTTTTTTTAAAAAAGCGTGGGGGCGTCGGGTTAAAATTTTAAAAAGACATCTTTATAGGGGAGGTGTTAAACATGCGGGGAACCAAATATGGATACTTTATTTAATTTTTCTTTTTTTTGGGGCCCAAAAGGCATTTTTAAAGGGGAAAAGGGGAAAGGACGGTTTTTATTTTTTTTTTTTGTGCTTTTGTTTTACTTTTTTTTTTAATTGTTTTTTTTCTTTTTTTCCTTTTTTACACTTTATTTTTTAAATTTTTCCCCCTAAGGGGTTTGAAACAGAAATGTCGTTTTCTGTTTCTAGGCAGACCAGTACCCAAGCAAAGCGGCTTTTACTGGTCGCCCATGATAACTGTAGTCACAGCCCACAAGCATTTTTGGGGGATGTGACGTCCGACGACCCAGGGGGTGGGCTTTTTTTCCCGGGCTTTTGGTAAAACGATCGCTGGCCGCACTACAAATGCGACCAAACCCCTGGGAAGCAGGTCACTCCTCCTGCCCGCGGCCTTTATTATTTAAAACCCTGAAATTGCAATAAGAAGCGTTTTAAATTTACCCCCGGCCGTGGGGCCCCTCCGGGGGGGGGTGATGCGGCAAGAAAGGCAAACGGTTTAAAATACTGCTGGGGCCCATGTCGCGTTTATTTCACGGTCGGCTGCAAGCCCGCACTTCCCGCTAGGATGTATGCACCTGTCCTATGTTGGGATGGGGTTAATGACCGCCCTCCGTCTTTTGGTGTCCCTGCTGACATGGGGTTTGAGGCTCCCGATGCCGCAGCAGCTGTTCCCAGCGCAGCCTCTGCAAGCACCGGGGAGCGGGGGAAACCTCCACTGTCCAGCGCTTAAGCCTTTGATTGCTGCAGTTCGTGATCACAGCATAATCAAAGGGATTTCTTCTGCTCTATTAGGTGATCGGGACTTCGGTGACCTGACAGAGCACGGGGAATGACTGCACAGTCAGCCCTGGGGACCTGGGTAGCCCCAGCTGTCTAACAAGTCTGCGGTCAGGGTACACTGTGTGCTGCCCTGATTGCTATCTGCGTCAAACTGACACAGATTATAATGTATTAGCATTTATAAATATGCTAATACATTACTAAGTGTAACAAAAAGTAAAACAGTTATCCCTTTATGGGATTTTTTTTTTTAAGTAAAAAACATAAAAAAAGTGTAGAAAATAATAAAATAAAAATAAATATTTAATAAATAATAATTGTGCAAACATTACACACACAAAAAAAACCTTACACATATTAGGTATCCAGATCTCCGTAATAACCTGTAGAATTAATCTAACAAGTTATTAAGTATGAAATGTTAGTGGTGTAAAAAAAATTATTTTTTTTTTTAAATTCTGCAAAAAATTTTAAGTGAACTTAAACTATTCCCCCAAAAAGTACAACTTGTCCCGAATAAAACGAGGCCTCATACAACTGCGTCATTGAATAAATAAAAAAGTTATTACTCTTGAAATGCAAGGAGGGAAAAACAAAAAAGGTGTGCTGGTCATTGCCTACTTTTCAGGCGTTCGGCTTGGGTCAAGCACTGAGCGCCGTCCATTCATAAACTTGGTGCTCAGGGTTGATGACAGCTGTAATATCAATTTCAATAACCTATGTGAAAAATGGATGAAAACATTGGAGAATGCGGGCATCGATCCCGCTACCTCTCGCATGCTAAGCGAGCGCTCTACCATTTGAGCTAATTCCCCTGCTGTTTAAGTGAAGACGCGTGTCTGTGTTGAGCTTAGTAACAGGACAGCGACGCCAGCAACCAATGGAATTCACACAGGCAGCGCACCAAAACTGACTCTGCGCATGCTCCGGCGTGACTGACAGCTGGGGCGGGGCCTGGTGTCGGGCTGCTCGCTCCTGGACGGTCTGCCCGTTCTGCTGTAGCTGCGCCTGGAGGAGGATGCGTGCTGCGGAGCCGTTATCGAGTCCATCAATGTGATCGGGATTAAGGAGGTAGGGGCTGCGCAGTAACACACGGGGCGCCCGCAGCATCTCTCGTCCGTGCCCATGTTATTATCCTCTCTGGCGCTCCGCACTGTACAGCGTGCTCATCCTATATATAGCAATGTGGAGCGTGGATGTCAGATGCCGGAGCGCAACAATGGCCCGCAGAGTCCGGCAATTGTCTCCATTCAGTGTGTGACCTAGCTGCCCTATGTGTCTCTACAGCTCGTCTATAAAATGGGCCCTGGGCCCCCGCTCTGCTGTGCTTACTGTCCTCTCCTATGTAAATAGCAGCTCAACCACATCCTTAGAGGATGTCATCTGTCTGCACACAGCCCAGGCTCACAGCACGACTTGGAGCTTACCCGTATTTTGTGCACACTTTATTGCGGTCGTGTAAAGTGTGCGCCCCCCCATGTCGTGTAACGCGCTCCCCCATATCATGCAATTCGTGCCCCCATATCGTGCAACGCGCTCCCCCATATCGTGCGCCCCCATGTCGTGCAACGCATGCCCCCTATCATGTAAAGCGTGCCCCCTATCATGTAAAGCGTGCCCCCATGTCGTGCAAAGCGTGCCCCCATGTCGTGCAAAGCGTGCCCCCTTCGTGAAAGCGTGCCCCCATTTTCGTGCAAAGCGTGCCCCCATGTCGTGCAACGTGCGCCCCCATGTCGTGCAAAGCGTGCCCCCATGTCGTGCAACGCGCGCCCCCATGTCGTGCAAAGCGTGCCCCCATGTCGTGCAAAGCGTGCCCCCATGTCGTGCAAAGCGTGCCCCCATGTCGTGCAACGCGCCCCCATGTCGTGCAACGAGCGCCCCCATGTCGTGCAACGTGCCCCCATGTCGTGCAACGTGCGCCCCCATATCGTGCAATGCATGCCTCATATCATGTAAAGCGTGCCCCCTATCGTGCAACGAGCACCCCCATGTCGTGCAACGTGCGCCCCCTATCGTGCAACGAGCACCCCCATGTCGTGCAACGCATGCCCCCTATCATGTAAAGCGTGCCCCCTATCGTGCAACACACCCCCATGTCGTGCAACGTGTGCCCCTAGTGCAACGAGCCCCCCATGTGTGCAACGCATGCCCCTATCATGTAATGCGTGCCCCCTATCATGTTAAGCGTGCCCCTAATTGTAAAGCGTGCCCCCATGTGGGTGCAAGCTTTGCCTTGTCATGTGATAAGAGTGCGCCCCCATGTCGTGCAAAGCGCCCCATGTCGTGCAAATGTCTCCCATCGTGCAAAGCGCTGCCCCATGTCGGAGCACAAAGCGTGCCCCTGGTCGTTCAAAGCGTGCCCCATTGTGCAAAGGTTTGTGCCCTTCAGTGCAAGCGTCCATGACGTTGGCAGTTTTAAGAGCGTTGGGCTGGATGGTGTATGATTTGTTATGTGGTTCCTTCTTTGGAGGTACAGCAGGTGGTTTTTATAATGTGTTTTAATTAGTAATCCTTGGATAAGATTCTGGATAAAGAACTGAGGGGTATCCTTACTTACTGTCCCTTAAAGGGGTTGTCCAGTAAAGAAAAAAAAATGTTGAATTGGGACCAAGGTGATCCAAAAAGAAAGAAAAAAAACAAAAAAACGTACCCAACTGTCCCCTGTTGCTATTGCATCTGGTGATCTGCTGCTCTCGACTTGTCCTGACGCAGTGGAGAGATCATAGTGGCGTGAGAGTTCCCCTCTCCCCCACCCCAGCGTGTCTGGACAAGGAAGTCAAAAGAGTGGATCACCGGTAGTGATAGCGGTGGGGGACAACGAGGTAATTTTTTTTTTTCTTCTTTTTGGACCACCTTGACCCCAATGGAATACTTTTTTCTTTTTACTGGACAACCCTTGAAGGGATTTCACACTACAATGATTCACTTTCAACCTGTAAGAAGAGGTAAATGAAAATTTTTTTTTTTTACTAAAGACATTGCCCTTTTGATATTGCCCTGGTCAGGAGATGAGAGAGATTTTATCGTGGTTACTGTCCATATCTCCCTTGCTGATTAGACAGAGAAAAGGGAGTGAAGACACCATGGTTGGATGGAGCAGAGTCTTCATCTCTAAGGTTATGTTCAAAAGCCTTTTTATGGGCAGTTTTTAACGCGTATTTATGTGGTTGAAAACGGCCCAAAATGGGCCTCAAACAAGCTTCAAATCATTCCTCACAGAACATTACGTAAAATACACCTTGTCGTTCACATGAAGCGTATTTCACAAGCGTAATTGTGAGCCGTTTTTTGGATGCAATTATGGCCGTAAAAATAAGTGACGTCAATTCTTGAGGCGTTTTCGCTTGTAAAATCCACATAAGAAACAGTGGGGATAGGATTTTTCAAAAAAAGCTTCAAAATACACCTCTAATCGGGTGTTTTTTGAAGCTGATTTTGAAGTGTAAATTAAGACTTCAAAAAACGCCATGTGAACATACCCTTACAAATTAGCACTTGTTTTCACTCCTTGGAGCTCTGTAGCTTTAACTACTGATTAAAGGTATGTTCACATGGCTGATTTGGACACAGAATTTTCATCGTCCAATTCAGCGACAAAAGCGCCTTTTCAGATGAAGTTTTGGATGAGGTTTTCCAACATTGTTTTCTTCCTGAAACATCAATACATGTCAATAAATAATAATAATTGAACCAAAATGTCTAAGGCAATGTTCACACGATGTATTGCGGCGAGTACAGTACGCGCCGCAGTACGTCATGTGTCTCAGGAGCTTGCGCTGAACAGTGCGTACCGTGGCGCTGGGGGGCCGGCCCCATAGAAATGCATTACACGCGGCGCGTACTTGCCGCAAATAAGTGACACATCGCTTATCTCCCCGCGCCTTCAATATGATCTTATTGTATGATCGGGGAGAGGAGGCGTAATCCATAGTTCTCTATGAGCACTATGGATTACCGTAATTATTGGGACGTATCTCGTCCATATTAGAATGCAAATACGCAGCGAAATGCGTGCCGAAATTACGCCGTGTGAACATACCCTAACCGTAAAATTGTCTTTGTTGCTCATAGGAACCAGTCAGAGCTCAGCTTTTATCTTTAAACTGCTCTTAAAAAATAAAAGCTGAGCACTGATTAGTTGCTTTGGGCAACAGACATTCTTACTGTTAGGCCGAGTTCACACGGCTTATTCACGGCGTAATTGCGGGACGGATTTCGCCCGCAATTACGGCGTGGGCTCGGGGGCGGGGCAGGAGGGCCCCATAGACATTCATTATCCACGGCGCGTATACCACCGTGATAATTGACATGTCTTCTCGCTCGCGAAATACAGAGGAGACGGAATCCATAGTTCTCTATGAGAACTGTGGATTACCGTAATGATTGGGCTGAAATCCGTCCCAGAAAAAGCCGTGTGAACATTGCCTTAGGCTACGTCTACACAGGACTGGTTTACAGTCGGATTTTTTTTTTTTTTTTTTCACATTCAAAAACCAGATTTTATTGAGATAGAAAAAACAGATGGTACAAACCAATATGCATTAAGTACATTCAAATCAGAGAGATGCATAAGTAATACGATTCCTAGGATGTAGTAGAATAAGTTCTGGCAGTCATAAAAAACTGAAGTCCTCAGAGATAACAATGCAGATCGTAGTATGCAAATGACAGACTTAAAAACAGGTAGGAACAAATAGCCGTAATTGGGAATGTGCTACCAACAGCCGAGACTGTGACTCTATGTAAGAACATAGAGTGGTACAGATAGATGGAGGTACCCATATGATGTCCCAGATCCTCCACTCTCCCGTTGAAAGGGGAAAAAAGAGCAGAGACAGAGCCGGGAAAAGGAAAGGAGGAAGGGGAGTAAGACTGGATGATGTCATGGTCCGATCTAGGAATACAAAGACCCCCAACCACTTCAGACCCTAATTATGCAGGGTCACAATAGAGACCTCCACCATTCCTCTGGTGGTGCTGGGAGACTCAAAGAAAAGCTGCACATGGAGTGACCATCAAACCTTAAAAAAAAAACTTAGGGTAAAAATGGAAATCAGCCAGTCGGGATCAGGGGGCCGCCATCACTCACTCGGACTACAGGTCGGTCAACACTGAGCGGGAGGCGCACAGGCTAGCGAAAGCCGGCATAGTGACCTGTCTCACAGAATTCGAGCCAGTCATCCCATACCTTATGAAACATCACACCGTCACTTACAGTCGGATTTTATGTGGATTCAATATTTAGAATCTGCAAAAAATCCGACTGTAAATCCTCCCCATAGACCTCAATAGAAAATCCGAACTATAGTCTACACAGCTCAGATTTTCTGAGGTCAGATTTCAAATACGAAATCCAATCCAAAAATGTAGAGAACGTTCTATAATCCGCCGGTGGATTATATTACTGTTCAATGTGGGCCGGCCGAAAACCAACCGCAAAATCCGGCCAGAAAACAGATTGTTCAATACTGGACGGATTGTATAATAGAATCCAACGGTATTTTACGTGTAGCAGCTTTGATAAATGAGGCCCAGATTGGGTAAAGTACATGACCCAAAGAAGCTCCGCATAGAAAGTGAGTCCCAGCAGCTCGTTCTGGCTGTTATATGTGAGCACTTGTCTGCATTAGGTGTCTGCTTCCTTTTCTTTATTCCTCGTTCTTCATTATGTTGGTGACATTTGGGGTTTCAGAACCAATGACCAGTTTTCCATAGTTATGATCACAGCGTGCAATGACGTCACCATACAATGGCCCATTGGTATTCTATATTGAGGGACCACTGTATGGTTTCATCCGCTCAATACTGAGGATGTGAATGAGGATGTGGTATGAAAACAGGTTCCTGAAGATGGTCCAGATATGAACACAGGGACAAAAATAACATGGCAGATAAAGAACGCAGTTTTCTGTGTTGTGGTCGGTATGACTGTTCTTCCTTAACCTACCTTCAACCACTTTTTGTAATGTCTGGTAGAGGGTTTTCCAATGTATACAGTACCTTGGATGGCACCAGGGCTGTGGAGTCGGCAAGCCAAACCCCTGACTCCGACTCCTCAATTTCCCAAACCTCCAGCTCCTGACTCCCTCATACATGATGCATGTTAAAGTGATAACTTTACTGTAGTAAAATGGTAACATCAGGCTGTTTATCACCTTATGATACAATAATCAAGCTATTTAGGGAGAACAGACACTGACAAGCAAAAGGGTAACAATGTTTCGATCTTTTGAACACTTGTGGGTAGAGTTGAAGAAAAAGCTGTATTTGTATCCAAGTCCAGTCTGCTCCAACTTTGGTAATGCGTAGAAGAGATCTGGGATCAGATTTTGGACAACAGATGCTTGAATCTGATCCAGAGCCCAGAAGGATTCAGGCAGTATTGAAAACCAAAAGGTGGATTTCCCAAATACTAACAAAATAATAAAAATTAACACTTTGATTTTTAGGAGCAAAACAGTAACAATGCAGTTACAGGAAAGAATCTGCAGAACTAAGCAGATGCTAAATACTTGCAAGTCAAATTTTTCTATAAGATATGTAAGATGACTGTATATAAAATTACAGTAGCCTCATGTACAAAGCTGTAGTGGATGGAGAGATATGGAGCCTGAAAGTCACAGGTTCAAAACATTGTTACCCTTTTGCTTGTCAGTGTAAAATATATTTATTGGATATGACTTTAGAACACAAAAAAATTGTAAATATGCAAAACACTCCAGGAACATTTGTGGAGTCTCTGCATTTGTTGTGAGAAATAGTATTGCCTCCATCAGAGCCTGCATACATGACCTCACATCTGATCCCATTATTTACAGGCTAGAGAACGGCCTCTCTACACTAACTTGGGTTGGTGGCAAAGCGGTGACCACAGGGGCAACATCTCTAATAATGTCAGGGTACAAAGGAATCGCCTCAGCCACGGTCAGTTTTGATGAATGGTTGAACTCTTCTACTTCTTTGAAAACAGGTGAAAAATGTTGCTGAAACCTGTTTGCCCTGGGAGCGGAATCTTTTCCCCTGGGGCAGCGCTTTGCCTGCTCCATGTCATCAATTACACTCCTTATGTGATGAGGCTGAAAATATGGGAGCAGTAGCAATGGCCGGACCCAATTCCTCTTGCTCTTTGCACTGCATCAAACTAACTGAACCAACTTATTATATATCGTCGGAGTCGGTCCCTTTTATGACGACTCCGACTCCTGCAAAATAGGCACCGACTCCACGACTCCGATTCCACAGCCCTGGATGGCACAGCATAGGCATACACTGACACCTATCAACTATAGGTTCCCTGCACGTACTGCAAATATTCCCTGCAGATAGAAGAGCACTGCAGCTTGGGCTTCGGTCGAAAATTCATGTGACCAATCACCAGCCTTTTTACAGACATGAAAAATGTAATAGCATCATGGAATCGAACGATAAGCTTCTGAAAAAAGGCTGGTGATTGGTTGCCGGTCAAAATTCACATCAGGGTGAATCGTCACGACCTAGATCTGGAGCGCAAGATAAGTACTGTACACCCTGAAATAATGCCGAGTGTTTGCGGAGTCACGCTGATCGGCGCGTACACCCGCGATGCAGGGGGGTCGGTAGCCTGCCGGCCTAATAGAAGTGCATTAGATATGTCATTTATCTCCCCGCTCGTACAATACGATCGTATTGTACGAGCGGGGAAAGGAGGCGTAATCCATAGTTCTCTATGAGAAATGTGGATTACTGTAATGATTGGGGCGCATTTCGCTCGTATTAGAGCGTAGTACGCCGCAAAATACGTGGTGAAAATAAGCCTTGTGAACATAGCCTAACTGCAATACATTGTTTCCCAAAAGCCATAGCAATGTACCGAGAAAAATCCTGGCATTGGGGAACTATAGCGCGGGGGATACCATACATTCCATCCGTGTGTGCTGCTCAGTATTCCGCAGTCCCTGGGTTATGACCAGGATAGGGACTGTAGGTTTGTTCTTAAGTTGAATTTGTGTGTAAGTCGGGACAGATGCATTTATTAAATGTAACTCCAGCACAAAAGGTTTTAGTTTTGGATGGTGCAGGGAACAGTTTTTACATTTGTTTCGCTGTCTCTCTGCCCCGTTAAGAAGATTTCACCTCATTGTCACCTCATGTGCTGCTGTGGCATGCTGGAACTTGTTGTTACATAGCTATTATCTGCTGTGGAACAAGGAACTACAAGTGCCAGCATGCCCCATAAGTCTCCGTTTGTAACTAGGGGACGGGTGTAAGTCAGAACATTGTAAGTCGGGGACTACCTGTATTAGATTATGATCATGTGTCAGATTTTTGCAACGAAGAATCCAGAATTAAATTTCATAGTTTCATAGTTTGTAAGGCTAAAAAAAGACAAGTCGTCCATCTAGTTCAGCCTGTTGTGCTAAGGTGTTGATCCAGAGGAAGGCAAAAAACCCCCAATGAGGTAGAAACCAATTGTCCTCATTTTAGGGAAAAATTCCTTCCCGACTCCAATCTGGCAATCAAAATAAATCCCTGGATCAACGACCATTCTCCAGAATCCTAGACACTATAACTTGTTATATTATTATGCTCCAGAAATGCATCTAAACCATTTTTGAACTCGGTTATTGAATTCACCATGACAAGTCCCTCTGGCAGAGAATTCCATAGTCTCACTGCTCTTACAGGAAAGAATCCCTTTCTATGTTTATGTAGAAACTTTCGTTCCTCAGCTCAGTTGCAGCTGAAATCTAAGGTGATGCCCTCAAGTTACTGTTGTACACTTTGACTTTGCAGCAGTGGTTTTGACTGTGGATTTGGATGAGAAGTAGCTAAACGCATCTTGGCTGCAGAATCTGATGCTTATTTTTTTGGGGGTTGCAGATTTTAAATCTTCAGTGTGAACTTCCAATGCAGAATCTGCGGCATAATCCGTTATTTGTATATACACTTAGTCCATGTTTACACTGCACAGGTTTTTTGGTCGGATTTTTAAGCGGATTCAGTATTTCAAATCCAACTGTAAACCAATGCCATAGACTTCACTAGAAAAGCCGAGCTGTAGTCTACACAGTTTGGATTTTCTGTTGTCGGTTTTCAAAACTGCTTGTGTATAGAACGTGTTCTCCAATCCAGCCTATTACGGCGGATTCTAGTACAGTTCAATGTACTGGGCCGGCCGAAATCCTAAAACTGAATGCGGTAGGGTGCAAGTCCGCTCCAAAAACCATCGGATTTCCAAGAGTATTTAAGAGTTGCCATGTAGACATAGTCTGGCTTATTCTGGGACTGATTGGAGCCGTACTGCGCGCCGTATTTGCGCTGCAGTACGGCTCCAATCCGTCCCAGTAACTACGGTCATAGAGAACTATGGATTCTGTCTCCCCTACCCGCTCGGCGAATCCGCCGTGGGGGGAGAAAGTGACATGCACATTTACGGCGTGTACGCGCCGTGAATAATGAGTGTCTATGGGACCGACGAGCTGCCGGCCCCCCGCCCCGCCCCAGCTGCCGGCGTAATTGCGGGGTGAAATCCGTCCCCGCAATTACGTCGGCAATACGCCGTGTGAACATTGCCTTAAAGAGGTTATCTGGCGGTAAATATATTGTAAAAGGGGCTACTGTTTTAAAAAAATAAAACAAGCCTTTTTTTATTCCCCCATTGCTGCCATTCTGATCACTCCACTTCCCAGTGCCGTCTATTGAAACAGTGGCTAAAAATGCTCACTCAGCTAGTCACTGCCCAAGGCAGGTCACCGGGTGAGACGGCATTCGAAGCCGCTTCTTAAGGGTATGTTCACATGGCTTAATTGCGGGGCGTGCTGTACGCCCCGCAATTATGCCGGGTGTTGGGGAGCTCGTTCGGGAGCCCACAGACTCATTACTCACGGCGCGTAAGTGCCGTGAATAAATGACACGTCAATTATCTCCCCGCTCCTGCAAAACGATCATATTGTACGCCCGGGGAGAGGAGGCGTAATCCATAGTTCTCTATGAGAACTGTGGATTACCGTAATGATTGGGGCGCATTTAGCTCGTATTAGAGCGCAGTATGCTCGCAATACGTGGCGAAATGCGCCCAAAAATAAGCCGCGTGAACATAGCCTAACAGGCAGTGCCAGGAATCAAGGACCAGCAGGGACCCGGGCCATGTTGTAAGAGCAGCGGTGCAGAAATGGCTAGGAAAGAAAAGCCTTGCTTTTTGATTTTTAAGTGGCAGCCTCTTATACATAAAAATAATTGTCCCTGGACGACCCCTTTAAATATAACGCTGCCAGAAGCTGCATCTAACCTGTGATTTAGGGGCTGTTTGGCCGTGCCGGTTGAGTAGGGAGATTGTCTGTGGTGAAATTACTAATGTACTGAGTGCTCTAAGCCAATCAGTGGCGTCTCCTCCTGGAAATGTGATAGAAGAACTGCAGCTGCATCTCCCTCCTCTATGGCTACTATTTACTGGATTACTCTAGACTGGTCCTATGGTGTCTGAGGAGAAATAAAGTAACGGTATGGTCCTAATTGGAAAGTCATTATGAGGTCTGCTGTATTCAGCATTGGTGGGAATATGTTACAATCTGTGCAGCAGTATACATATAAGCGGCTGTGCCTGGTACTGCAGCACAGTCCCATTCACTTGCATAGTGCTGTGCTGCAGTACCAGGTACAAACATATAAAATGTACTGAGCTGTGCCTGGTATTGTTGCACAGCCCCATTCACTTGCACAGCCCTGGGCTGTGGTATCAGGTACAACCATATAAACTGAGCTGTGCCTGGTATTAGTGCTCTGTCCCATTTACTTACACAGTGCTGACAGTGTGACCATATAAAACGTACAGAGCTGTGCCTGGTTTCCCAGCTCAGTCCCATTCACAGTGCTGAGCTGTACTACCAGGTACAGCCATATAACCTGTGCTGTGCCTGGTAAACAATGAGAGGCCATGAATATCAAAGCTCCTCAAAACCCCTTTAGTTAGTGGAGATATTACTGCTTTTATTTTAAAACTACATTGCAAACTATGACTATCCACATCAGAGGTGTCAGACTGTGACCCGCCATGCAGTAACCTTTGGGACGCCAGACAATTTCAATTTCGTATTACAGCTGGCCCGTGTGAGCGCAGTCCTATGGATGCATATACACTTGAATGCTGCACGGAGCAGAAAGGGAGAGCTCCCTACCCTGCGGAGTACTCCGGTGGGTTGCAAGCAGGCTTGCGACCCTATTGAGTATCCAGCACAGGCGGGAAGACTAGAGCAGCGGGAACAGGAAAGAGGTGACCTATTATATATCTACCGTACTGGGGGACCTATCATATATCTACCATACTGGGGGAACCATTATATATCTATCGTACTGGGGGACCTATTATATATCTACCGTACTGGGGGACCTAGTAACTATATATCTATCATACTAGGGGACCTATTATATATCTACTATGCTGGGAGACCTATTAATTATATTTTTACCATATTGGCAGACCGATTGCTAATATATCTACCATACTTGGGGTAGAGTTGTGGAGCTGGTAAGCCAAAGCTCCGACTCCTCAATTTCCCAAACTTCAACTCCCACTCTGACTCCCTCGTACATGGCGCATGTTTACGGTAATAAAATGGTAACATCGGGATTTTTATCACCTTGTGGTACAGTAATCAAGCTATTTAGGTAGAACAGACACTGACAAGCAAAATGGTAACAATGTTTTGAACTTTTGACAAGCTCCATATCTCACCATCCACTACAGCTTTGTACATGAGTACCATTATTTCACAGTTATCTTAGCTATCTTATATATAAATTTGACTTGCAAATTTAGCATCTGCTTAGTTCTGCAGATTCTTTCCTGTAACTGCATTGTTACTGTTTTGCTCCTAATTTTTTTTTTTATTATTTTGTTAGTATTTTGTAAATCCATCTTTAGCTTTCAACATTGCCTGAATCCTTCTGGGCTCGCAGATTCAAGCATGTCTTTACCAAAATCTGATCCCTGTCTCTTCTACACGTTCTCAATGTTGGTGCATACTTGACTTGGATACGAATACAGCTTTTTCTTCAACTCTACCCACAAGTGTTCGATTGAATTGAGGTCTGGGGACTGTGGAGGCCAATACAGCAACTCTACTTCATTATTGAACCATTCCTTCACCAACCGTGATACCTGCTTCAGGTCGTTGTCCTGCTGGAACACTATGTCGTCCTTTTCAGGCCCATAGTTCTCGAGTGTATGAAGTAACTCATCTGTAGGACCCTCACAAAGAGCTCAGCATTGAGCTCAACATCAATCCTGGTCAAGTATCCTACATCTTTCGCTGTGAAACACCATATCATCAGGCTTCCTTCACCGAACTTAACAATTATTCATCCATTAGCCCCCATCAGTGCCCACTTTATTGACTTTCGTCTCATCCCTCCAAATCACCTCTTTCAAATCTTCTACTGTCCTCTTTTTGTACTTTTTTGCAAACTCGAGCTGAAGCTTCTTATGAAAGTGTCAAGACACCACTATTGATGAGCTGGATGCTGCTGCTTCTCTTTTCTTGGGAAATCTTCTTCATGGCTGCTCCTCGATTCGAACCAGTGACCTTTTGCTTGGAAATCAACCTAATAACTCACTGTGCAATTAGGGAATGTGAGAACAGGTTGTAATTCATAGCAGCAAGAAGAAAAAAATAGTTCCACCACCTGGAGCAAACAGTAAGGCTATGTTCACACGGCTTAATTGCGGGACGTAATTACGCCCCGCAATTACGCCGTATGGACGGGAGCGGGGCGGGAGCGGGGGAGTAAGCAGGGGGTCGGCACTTCGCCGGCCCATAGACTCACTGCTAGCGGCGCGTATACGCCGCTAGAAAGTGACATGTCAATTATCTCCCCCCTCGGCGTATTCGCCGGGCGGGGAGAAGAGACGTAATCCATAGTTCTCTATGAGAACTGTGAATTACCGTAATGAATGGGCCGTTTTCGGCCCGTAATTGGCGCACTTCGGCGCATAATTACGGACCGAAATACGGCCCATTATAAGCCGTGTGAACATGCCTTAACAATGCAATTAAATAAAAAGAATGTGCATAATGTATCATAAGCTAATTAGTTTCAATTCAAATTTAGTTATGAGTTCAAAACTGTAGTGGAGGGTGAGATATGGAGCCTGAAAGTCACAAGTTCAACACATTGTTACCCTTTTGCTTATCAGTGTAAAATATATTTTTTGGACTATAAATATGTATATGTTTTTTAGAACACAAAAAACTTTAATAAATTGTAAATATGCAAAACGCTACAGTAAGTTGGAAAAAACAGTTTTCAACAAACGTCCTGAATAACATTTGTGGAGTCTATGAATTAGTTCTGAGAAATAGTATTGCCTCCAACTGATCCTCCTTCATAGCTGACCTTAAATCAGATCTCATTGTTTCCAGGCTAGAGAACAGCCTCTCTACACTAAGTTGGTTGGTGGCAAAGCGGTGACCACAATGGCAACATCTCTAACAATGTCAGGGTATAAAGAAATTGCCTCAGGAAGTCAGTTCTGATGAACAGTTAAACTCTTCCACTTCCTTGAGAGCAAGTGAAAAATGTTGCTCTAAATCTGGTCAATTTGTTTGCTATAGGAGCTGAATCTTTTCCTCTACATTAACGTTTTGCCTGCTCCATGTCATCCAAATACTTTTCAAAATCAAACTCCTCATGTGATGAGGCTGAAGAGCAGTAGCAAGACCCAATTCCTCTTGCTCTTAGCATTGCATTGATCTAACTGTACCAATATTTGGGAGTCTGTCCATTTTATGACGACTCCGACTCCACCAAAATGGGCATCGACTCTGACTCCACAGCCTTGCTGGGGGGCCCTATATGACTACCAACTTACTTATACCTAACAAATTACTGGGGTCCCTTCAAACCTACACTTGCCGTGCTGACCTTTATACCTTCCTATCTATTTTATTTTATTTTTTTGGGGGGGGAGCCCCCCTACTGAGGTTGAGCCTATATAGCTACCTTTATTACTGTAGGGGACTTTATAAACTACCTGCAGTAGGCCATATATACCTGTCTACATAGCAAGGGGGGCCTATATATCTACCTAATAATGGAACTTGTATACCTACCTACTGAGGAGACCCACATACCTACCTAGTGGGAGGGGGTCTATATACCTATCTAATTGGGGCTTATAAAGGATTGACTGGTGACTCCCCTTCCCCCACAGCAAACACCTGGCTTTCTATCGTAGGTTGCTGTGGGGATGGGGCGTTGCCATGCTTTCCTGTATAAACCCAAATTAGGAAGGGAGGTATGTAACCCCCCGGTAGGTAGGTATATAGGTGCAGGAAAAGTGAGGATTCTAAAATATTTGTGTGGTAAATTCTGCAGAGGCGAGTCGTGGTCATTTGAGTCTGGGCTGGATTGAGTAAAAAAAAAAGGAAAGTGAACGACTCCAATCAGAGTTAATGTCTCCTTTTGAGTCACTAAATGTAACTGTACTGTAATCACTTATATGTCTGCAGAGCCTACATACAACTAGTACCTACCACTATCTGGTCACTGTATGGCGGTGGTATATGTCTGCAGAGGCTGTTTACACTGGTTATCTACCACTATATGGTGACTGTATGGCGGTAATATATGTCTGTAGAGCACCTGTGTACAACTGATAGGATGGTATATTTGCTCCAGGTATAGATGTATTATTTGGTAACTGTTGGCTATACAAAAGGCAGATAGACGGTCAATATTTGATCAGTTGGGTGCTGACAGCAACTGCACACATTAGCTGTAGCAAAGCTGCATACGCTACACAGGGATAAAATTCCCTGTGAATGAGGGCTGCGCTTCGGCTTCACTTCCCTTGTGTGCTACTACCGGAAGCGGTGCTGACACTCAGCGCCCGACCGATCCCAAATTGATGGCCTGTTCAGGATTGGTCAGAAGTTTATCTTTCTCTGGGTAAACCTTTTAAGATTGTTTCCATATCAAAAGGTTCATCTTTATATCTGTTGAGAAGGAAATACTTCCTCAAAGTTTTACTTTTGGCCCACTGACTGAGTGTGACGCCCCTGATCCACATGATATACTATAAATGTCTGATATAGATGTGGGTCACACCTATGGGTGCCACCTGTATCTTGAACGAGTCGTCCAAATCTTAGTGAGTAACGAGAGGCCGTGCATCCGAGACTGTTTACTTCTGTGGAAATGTCAATTTGCTACAGCCGCAACAAATAGGGGTCAGAGGACCGCCATTCTCGAGAAAGACACGGGTCCCATCATTGGGATCTACACTTGGCGGGCATATTATAAGAACATTCCTTAAAGGGATTGTCTCACTACAAGGATTGCTTTTTATGTTAAAGATTTTGCAAAAACAAGTCACTTTGTAATGTATAATAATTAACAGTGTCCTACCTATTCTGAGATATTCCCCTTTTGTATGGGCTGCATCAGCTCCTCAGGTCACTATAGCTACAGACCTGTTCGATCTCTCCTGGTAGGCTGCCAGCGCTGATTACTATAGCTACAGACCTAGTGTCCTCAGCAGTTCGTCAGTGCAGGCCAGTAGAAGCCAGTAAAGTCGGACAACATGTCCCTGAATTAAAAAAATGAAACCAAGAAAACAGGACTAAGGTAAGATGTAATGAGACAACCCCTTTAATGTGTGAGGTGGGATACCCCATTAAAGTGAATCTGTTAGATGAGATATCCCACGCTGAGAGCAGGATATGATAGGGGAGAGAAGCTTACCTCTGTCATATATAGGTTCATATGATTTGGAGCAGGATTTCTTGAGTGAAAAGAAGAGTAAATCCTGATAGGACTCCTAGAAAACTGGGAGTCCAACTTAGCTTACCCGCCCAAGCTGATTAACAACCTTCTCTGTACACACACTAATACAGGAGAGCTGTCAATCACTGTGTGTAAGGGGTAAGTAGCACTCTTAGGGGCCGTTCACACAGCACAGTGCAAATACCGATCGGAAATCCTGACCGGTATTTTCACTGTTTTGGGGCCGTGCACACGGCTGCAGGAGGACGGCTTTTCTCTGCGGTTTGTGACGTAAAGCCCTTCCCCCCTTCGCATAGACTTGTTCAACCGGGCGGAAGAATGAACATGATCTATGCTTTTCGGACTGCCGGTGGTCTAAAAAAAACGTCCGGCGGAAAACCCGTACAGTGGGGACAAGCCCTTACTTGATCCATTAGGAGTTCCATCAGGATTTAGAGCTTCACACTTATTTCAGGTTTTTTGCAGGTGATAGGTTTTTGATGCATTTGAATGGTTTTATGCATATCTCCATTAGTTTATTTGTGCTTTTTTATGTGATTTTTTTTTTTCAATAAGCAGCATGTTTAAACAAATCGATATAGGTACTATTTTTATTCTATAGAAGTCAAAGAACTGAATTTAAAAAGCCATGCTCCTTTCCTGGCTACTTGACATGTCTGTTTTTTTATATTTATATGTCAATAACCTTGTCAAAACATTGGGGAAAAAAAGAATTATTTAACAAAAAACAAACAAGTATGGATAAAAAAAAAACAGACAAAATAGCAAAACCGAATACAAACAAAGCAAATTGTATAAATCTGTAGTCATGTGAGTGAGGCCTAATTAGTTCCTCAGAAATCCTACTCCAAACCATATAAACATACAGCTCCTGGAGCTCAGCTTCTATTCTGTACTGTTCACAAGAGCAGCATAGATTGCTTTAAAGGGGTTTTGCCAGGATGTGCCTTATCTGCTAAGATGCAAAAGTAAACAAGCCATGCTGAGCTGAGAGAGAGCTGGTCAGAGCACAGAGCCTGCATAAGGTATCGTGTGAAATGTTCACTCAAATAATCAAACTACAACTAGTGGATTCTGTATACAAAAGACAACACCTTTTTTCCACAGCAGCCTGAAAGCTCCTTCAGCCTCTTGAAATCTCATTCATATTCCCTGTCATCAGATAAAGCAGGGATCTACTCAGATAATCACACTACAACTAGTGGATTATGTATAGGAAAGACAACATATTTTTCCCCAGTCCCTTCAAAGCTTCTTCATCAGATAAGAAGTGTGTTCTGCCCAAGCCCGGCCAGCAGCTCTTGTCACTCTGCCTGGTCGTATCTAATGCAAGCTTTTAAGTAACTAAGACAGTGTTTCTCAACTCCAGTCCTCAAGACCCACCAAGAGGTCATGTTTTCAGGATCTCCTCAGTATTGTGCAGGTGATATAATTGTCAGTGCATTCAGTGGGAAATCCTGAAAACACGACCTGTTGGTGGGTCGTTAGGACTGGAGTTGAGAAACACTGAACTAAGGGCAGGTAAGGCAGCCTGTAGCTCTCTCAGGCTGCAATTTTTGTAATCACATATATTTAGGAAAGTGATTAAATACCCATTTTGGAGGATCCCACGTCAACATTACATCGTGACAAAACTCCTTTAAGTCAACAGGAAAAAAAACACAGTAAAAACAAGACTTATTTCTAACAGCCCCGTGTCTGCAGTATTTGTAAAAATGCGATTTATAACAATCTGCTGTCTGGCAGCACAAAAACAACAAGATACAATACAATACACCTGTAAAAAAGAAAAAAAAAGCAGTGACTGTGGCCCATAGCATCATGTGCAACAGGGCATTGAAAATTTGGGACCAGATATGTAAAGAATCCACGATGAGCGAAGGGTAATAACTCTTTTAAAGGAGAAGTTTAGGAAAGGAGAAGACGCTCCTACTCAAAGGAAGACGCCTACGTTATGGCTTCTTAACAAGAAATACAAATTCCTCCTTTGAGAGTTTTTGTTCATTACGTTGAAGGACATAATATGGCACAAAAGTTTTACTGATCGTACTGTAAGACTAGCTTTAAAATAAAGCCGACTAGAGGGGAGGCCCAGTTGGACTTACAGACCTGACAGAGTAACAAAGGTTCAGGTTGGGGGGCACCTAGGAATTAGTGACCAAAATATAATAAATTTCCATTTATCCTTGAATAGAGGTTTTTGTCGTGGAGCCACAAAAACATTGAATTTCAGGAAGACTAATTTTAATCTGCTTAGAGAGGCCTTAAAATGCATTGACTGGGACAAGGTCTTCACAAAAGAAAAAAACAGAACCGATAATGTGAGATTTTTAACCGCTTAACGACCTTGGGTGTATCAGTACGTCCCAGGGCCGCTAAGGGGCTTTGCAGGGGCATCGCTCCGTGACCCCCCCCCCCCGCACAGCCGGCGGGTGTTAGCGGCGATTAGCCGCTTACACCTAGCAGTAACAGCGCCGGCGGGTGGCTCCGCCCGCTGGCGCTGTTTAACCCATCAGACACCGCGGCAAAGATGGCCGCGCCGTCTGAATGAACGCCGATCGGTGCCGCGCACCGATCGTTACGGTCATCGGCACCGGCTCAGCTATGCTGCGCCGATCCGATCACCGGGCATTGTGGTGGGGAGCCTTGTGAAGGCTCCCGTCACTTACCCTGGCCGGTTTGCCCCACTTCCGTCCGCAGTCAGGAAGTGGGGAAACCACCATCTTGGTACACCCTAATGCATTGCCTATGCACTGCATTAGGTTGCATTAACCATCGCGCCCCCTAGTGGACAAGCACCATAGAGGGACTAAATGTTTCAGTAAAAAAAATAAAGCTTTAAAGTACAAAAAAAAAATATATTAAAAGTTCAAATCGCCCCCTTTTCCCCATTGTACAAATAAAATCATTAAAATAATAAAAAAGTTACACATATTTGGTATCGCCGCGTCCGAAAAAGTCCGTTCTATAAAAATATAACATCATTTATCCCGTACGCTGAACACGGTAGAAGAAAAAAAATTCCAAAAGCCAAAATTGCGTTTTTTGGTCATTTTACGTCACTCAAAAAAATGGAATAAAAATGATCAAAAAAGTCGCATGCATTCCAAACTGCTAGCGATAAAAAGTACACTTCAGCCCGCAAAAAATGCCCCCCTCACTGACGTCCGTAGGTGTTAGTACAAAAAAGTTATTGGTATCACAAAATGGCGCCGTGGTGCAAATTTTCAAAAATAGAAAATGTTTGGAATTTTTTTATGGTACCAAAACATAACGGAAACCCTACATGTTCCATTACAGGGGATAAGGAATCCACATATTAACCTTCCTACCATGTGGATTTCTTATCCCCTGTAATGGAATTTATAGTGCAGGTATGATTGTGACGTGCTGGTCACCATGTGGTGATAATAATTAAGAGGGGAGGGATTATGGATATATATACCCCCTCTCTGTAGATTACAAGGACTGGGATAACACCACCCTAGAGTTTTTGGGGTAGACCTACCTTGAAAGGAACACCTTTCCTGTCTTCTTCCAGTGAGTATACCTGTTATTAGATTTACTCTTAAGGTATAGTGTATATGTTAGTAATTGGTTTATTTTGGACCTCTTTTTAGGGAGACCTTTCATGGATGTATTTAAATCTTCAGATGCTTTTGGTATGTAACTGTTTGATTTTGAATAAGGTTACAAGATAAACAGCACTTTGGACCCCACTGATGAGTCCGCATAAGGATGAAACGCGTTTGGGGATGGTAACATCTATATAGTTACACTAAGCATACTACGTTTTTCTACTATTTTTATTGCACTGGTGTTGGCGTTAGTTTCCATACCAGTGTATTGGTTGTCTACATATGTGTATAGCTCCAATTGAGATTACATGAACACATGTGAACATTTAAATAGTGAGTAGAAGTAGTGGTCCTGATAGGCTCTACCCAGGAGATTGTTGTTAGATTACGGGGTCGCTCTTTTCGGGGCGGGGTCCCTGTTTAGGACAATCTCCTGTTTGATAGGAAGTTGATTTTAATAGGATTTATTCTAGGATTATAGGTAATCTACGTTGATAACCTTTTTAGGAGGTATCTGTATAATAAAAGTTAAGTATTAATTTGGAATTATTTTTTGTGGGATAGTAGTTTTGTTTATAATTCCAGGATATTGGGAAGTTTGTGGTTTCATAAATAAGATGCACTTTGGAAAAACCTTTTTTAACTTAGTTCAATAAAAGTTATATTTTAATTGCCCTTCCACATTGATTTCATTAGAGATATATTTCATAAATAAGAGAAAGAAAGCGTTTAAGCTATTGTATTTTTCGGAAAAATAAAAATAAAAACACCACTAGGATTGCAGTATTTTCTTCACAGATTTAAAACCGATCAAAAACCCTTGTTCCCCCAAAAATGATACCAATAAAAATGGCAACTCATCCCGCAAAAAAAAAAGCCACTACACAGCTCCATATACAGAAAAATAAAAAAAGTTATGGCTCTCAGACTATGGTGATGCAAGAATGATTTCCTTTTTGAATAAAAGTGTTTTTTTGTGTAAAATCAATAAAACATAAAAAATGTCAACCCGCAAAAAAACAAGGCCATATTCCGCTCCGTAAACAAAAAAAATTCAAAAAAAGTATGGGCATCATACTATGAAGACATAAAAACAAAATTTTTTATAAATGCATTGCTATTGTGTAAAAGTAATAAAACATAAACTATATAAAATGTATATCATTGTACCGACCGGCATAGTAAAGTTATCATGTCACTGATGATGATAAAGAAACTATGTAACACCTGTGAATCCAAAATGCACAATATACCCCTAGATGAGATCCCTGAGGGGTGTTTTCATCCAAAATGGTGTGATTTCTGGAAGGTGTCACCTGTTCTGGTACTTTGGGGGCTTTGCAGATGCGACATGGCACCAGCCAAAATCTGCGTTGCAAAAGCCAAATAGTGCTCCCTCCCTTATATGGCCCGGCCATGCACCGAAACATCTGAACTTGGAAGAAATTGTGCAACCATATTTTGGGTAACTTTTTTTTTCCAGGATTCCTTGTAAAAAAAACATTTTCAGCTAAAATTGCAGATTGTTGGAAAAAAATTTGTTTAATTTTCACCACTTAATGCTAAAACAATCTGTGAAACACCTGTGGGGTCGATATACTCACTGCACCCTTGGATATATTCCTTGAGGGGTGTAGTTTCCAATATGGGATCTTTTTTAGGAGTGTTTTAGCACCTTAAGGTGTCCGCAAACCTGAAATGGCTTCTAAATAAAATCGAATTATAAATGAGACCCCCAAAATCCGGTAGGTGCTCCTCCTACACTGAGGCTTATGTAAGGGATGTTTCTAAAAATGGCAGAATCTGGGAAATGTTGAATTTCATTTACCTGGTCACATCCACCGTGTTCCAGTGAAAAAATGGATAAAAATCGAAAATCTGCAATAAAAAGTTACATTTTGATATTCCACTTCCACTTTGTTTTAATTTCTGTGAAATACCTAGTAGGGTAACAAACTTCCTAGATGCTGTTTTAAATACTTTTTTAGGAGTGTAGTTTCTTAGATGAAGTCATTTATGGGGGTATGTAACATACAGGCCAATCAAAGCCATGTCAGAACTGGCCTTATCCCTAAAAAAATCTGTTACGATTTTCTTGAAAATGTGAAAAATTACTACAAAATTTCTAAACCCCCTACTGTTGGGAAAAAAAAATTGAAAAATGATGCCGACCTACATATGGTAGATGCTAATTATAAACTGTTTTGAGTGGAATAACTATCAGTCTTAAGGGCCGTTCACACGGCTTATTCCGGGCACGGATTGCAGCCGTATTGCGCTCTGTACTGCGCTCCAATACGGCTGGAATCCGTCCCAGCCATTACGGTAATCACCAGTTCTCATAGAGAACTATGGATTCCGCCAGCCGCCCGTGCGAATCCGCCGGGCGGGGAGAAATTGACATGTTCATTATCCTGGCGGAATACGCGCCGTGGATAATGAAAGTCTATGAGGCCGGTGGGCTGCGCCCCCGCCCCTTATTCAAGCCTTATAGCGGGCGGAATCCGTCCTGCAATTACGTCTTGAATAAGCCGTGTGAACCGGCCCTTACACGCAGAAATTTTTTAAGTTTGAAAATGGAAAATTGTATGGACCAAACTTTCTTACTGTCTTAAAACACAGTGTGTCACAAGAAATCATTCTCTAAATCACATGGATAGGTAAAAGTGTCAAATAGTTATTCCCACATAAAGTGTCACATGTCAGATTTAAAAAATTGGGTTCTGTCAGGCAGGTCAAAACTGGCTGTGACAGTAAGGAGTTAAAGAGCACATATTACCATTACACAAACACACAAAAATTGATACTAGGTGACTTTTCTCCAATACATAACATTATCATATGATTTCCCGCAGTACTGCAGGGAAACAGGTTTTACTTTTTGTCAGGCAGAGATCACACTCTGTAAAGATTCCTTCTGTGGGATATACAAAATGTGCAGGGGACGCTGAGGACAAAGCTGCTAGTACAAGGTTAATCTGAGTCTCTCACTGCACATACACTTAGCAGGGATATAACACTGAGGACATATGTCTAATAGGGCTTACCTGTTGCTTCCAGCCTCCTCTTCCATTGCACACAGGCAGCCATATTACTGTTGCTCGTGGTATAAGACTAAGCCTGAAAATAACTGCACAGAGCTTCCCAGTATGCTCATGGTACAGACTTACAGGCTCCCCCTTGCACAGTAATCCATAATGCTGTCAGAAGCCGACTTGGCCCAACTTCAGTCCTGTCTTAAAGGGCCTTTTTTATATACTGAACTACAGCTAAATTGCTTTTATTTTACTAATTAACCATATTGAGAAACTGTTTTATATTTTAGCATTCTTTACTATTCTATAAGACTCTCTGGAGGTGATAAGTCCTCTTTAAGGTTGTTCCTGATGGTGTCTTTGAAGTAACTTAAAGGGGTTTTGCTACTATGTAATGTTGACGTGGGATCCTCCAAAATGGGTATTATTGTTACAGGAAATAAAAGCTGTCATATTGTTTTAAATTGAAATTGATGTTTTACGTTTTATGTTTCACAATTGATTTAAAAATAGTTGGCTTTATAAAATACCGTATACTACTGCCTCCTTCTCTTATGCTAGAGATAATAAGAATATTCTGCCTAAGATAGCAGTTACTAAAATAGGGAGGACTGAAAGGCAGGGTCATATTAATAGTACTGGGCTACTAAATAAAGAGCAGTGCAGTGAATGATTGGCACATACGTATTTTTTTTACTCGATTGAGAGGTTGAGCTGATGTATTCCACAGAGTTGGGCCCCCAGTCTTGAAAACGATGCAGATTTAGTATTTTTTTCTGCAGAGTAAATTTCTTAAAGGGGTTTTGCCACGATGTAATGTTGACGTGGGATCCTCCAAAATGGGTATTTAATCACTTTTCTAAATATATGTGATTACAAAAAGTTAAGACTCTGAGAGCTACAGCATTTCTCAATCCCCCTTAGTTACCTGAAAGCTTCCACTAGACACGACCCAGGAGCTGACAGGCTGCGCTTGAAACACTTATCTGATGACAGGCAAAATGAATGAGCTTTTAAGGCACCGGGTAGAAAGTGCAGTCTATGAGGCTGTGTCTTGCTGTATTGAGAATCCACTGTTGTAATGTTTATTATTTCACTTAAGTTTTGAGACGCTCCCTTATTCCTCGCTCCTTACTCACCCCCTCCCTCAGCCCTGCAGCCTTCATGACTCAGCGTGATTTGTTGACATTCTCCCTGTGCTGATAAGGAAGATAAGAAACTTGCTTCCTGGCAAATCCTCTTTAAGTCAAAATACACCTTTAATTAATACATGTATTGTCACACAGATCCTATTGATGTCGTAACACTAGCTGTCTGAGTACACTTTGTAAAGGACCTAAAAACCGTGTATACTACATAGTGGTATGTCATTATGAAATTTCAGATTGTGGAGTTTGGTTGGCCACCCAAGGTTCAGGTATTGTCTAGTCCGCTATAGGGTGTTATCATCTCGGACATAGCATATGCCATACATTTCTTGTAACTGTGAATGTGCGTAGAGCACGCCCCTGAACTCCCCTGTGCAGAAGCAATAGGTGGCCGCGGATGCGCAGCACTCTCATTTATTTCAGTGGCTGTACTTGGACCTCCTATAAAACAGAACAGAGAGAGCTGCGCATGTGTGGCCACCTATCCAGTCTGCACGCAGGAGTACAGGGGCCGTTCTCAATAGGTGTAGGACCTGCACTACCGTATCTCCCTGAAAATAAGACAGGGTCTTATATTCTCTTTTGCTCCGAAAGATGGGTTAGGGCTTATTTTTAGGGGATGTCTTAATTTGTATCCACATTTATTTTCGGCAGAATAGCTTTTTCTTTTTGAACTTTTGTTGTTTCTGGGTCAAAATGTACCAGTACAGGATATATATTGTGTATATATATTGTACCTATGTTTACTAGTAAATATGGTAGTGTGCCACAGTAAATGATGGATTTCAATTCACCAAGAAAAGCGGGCACCCCCCAAAAAAATCACACTTAGCAGAGCCCTTTAGACTTAAAGGGGTTGTCTCACTACATTGATTCATCCTACCTCAATCCTGTTTTCTTGGTATCATTTTGAATTCAGGGGCGTGTTTACTGGCTTCTACTAGGCTGCAGTAGAAGCCAGGTCTGTAGCTATAGCAACCAGTGCTGGCAGCCTATCAGGAGAGATCAAACAGGTTTGTAGCTATAGCGACCTAAGGAGCTGATACAGCCCATACAAGAGGGGATATCGCAGAATAGGTAGGACACTGTTAATGGACACATATTGTAAAGTTACTTGTTTTTGCAAGATCTTTAACATAAAAAACAATCCTTGTAGTGAGACAACCCCTTTAAAACAATTAGAGTTGGCAAGTGCCAATGGTGGATGGGCTCTCACACACAGATCTGCCTCACTCCCATCAAAGGTGCTTCATTGTCAGGCACCTTGTCGATCCAGCTCCGTTCCGCTGCACCCACATGTTGCAGATTGCTCCCCCTGGTGGCCAGAAATGGCCACGGTGCTTGGGAGCGGAGTGATGCCCTCAAGATTAACCCGAGGGAGAGCCTGGCACTACCCAGCTTTTAGGCTCTGCCTACACAGCACAGGATTACAGTCAGATTTTTTTTTCAAATTCAAAAGAAGGTTTTATTGAAATACAAGAGGTACCAGGCATAAAACAAATACAGTTATGTAATTTGGGTGCAGCAAGAATAAAAAAGTAACATAGAGCAAAGTAACTCAAGTGCGAACTTCCGCACCAATAAGGGTGAAATACAAAGTAATAGTAATACAACAAGTATATAAGGAATTGTCCGGAAATAAAAAGCCAAGTGAAAGCAGGGCATGGCTCTATTACGCCAGGATATTAGATTAGAGACAAAACAAACCACACACACACACACACCCCACACAAGGGTGGGGTGATGGGGGAGGAGGAAAGGGGGCACGGGAAGACATAGAACAAGTAATAAAATCCTGCAGGCCCCTTAACGATCCACACTTCGGTCTCTGAATCAGACACGTCTCCTCCTTTGCGGGGTCCTACTACAGCCAGATTTTTAAGTGGATTCAGTATTTATAATCTGCAAAAATCCGACTGTAACCAGTGCCCATAGACCGCAATAGAAAGTCCGAGTTGTAGCCTACCAAGCACGGATTTTCTACTGTGGGATTTCTAAACCGCCGGCCGTCCACTAGAAGATAGAATATGTTCTACCTTCCATTGGATTCCCGTACAGTCAATGCACTGAGTCGGCGGCAAATTTGAAAAACGGGACCGCACTTTTTTTTGCGCAGACCAGCGGCGAGAACCGCAAGAAAGCAATATTAAAATACCTTCGGCTTTTCAACACTATTTAACATACGCTGTCTAACATATTGTTGTGGTGTGATTTTTTTTTTTTTCGGGGGAGAGGGGGTTGTCCTCTTTCTTTTGGGGCAAGTGCCTCCTTTCCTTGATGAAGGGTCTGCAGTATCTGCCTTGCTGTATTCTGTTTACTTTTTTACGTGTTTAGCTCCATGGACACTTTTTTTTTTTTTATAATGAACTGTAACTACAGCTTAATTTTAGAGTAGTAAGAAAACTCCAAAAATCCTGAAAATTCCAACTAGGGTTTGTTTTTGGAGTAGATCTTTTTTTGGTAAACATGATATCAGACATTTATGGCATATCCCGCTTTCCCATGAAAGAACTTCAGCTTCATAGTTCGGCTCGTAACTACCTACGATTCGACTATGCATAAGAATGAGGAGGGCAGCACGTGTCCGTCCTCCTCATTCACTTCTATGGGAGTTCTGAATATAGCCGAGTGAGTGCGCTGGGCTATATTTGGAACTCTTATGGAAAAGAATGGGGAGGACGCAGGGCTGTGGAGTCGGCAAGCCAAAGCCCCGACTCCGACTCCCTCATACACGACACATGTTTAAGTGCTAACTTTACTGTAGTAAAGTGGTAACATCAGGCTGTTTATCAACTTAAGATACAATAATCAAGCTATTTAGGTGGAACAGACACTGACAAGCAAAAGGGTAACAATGTTTTGATCTTTTAAACACTTGTGGGTAGAGCTGAAGAAAAAGCTGTATTTGTATCCAAGTCCAGTCTGCGCCAACATTGGGAATGCGTAGAAGAGACCTGGGATCAGATTTTAGTCAAGATATGCTTGAATCTGATCCAGAGCCCAGAAGGATTCAGGCAGTATTGAAAACCAAAAGGTGGATTTCCCAAATAGTAACAAAATAACAAAAATTAACATCTTGATTTTTAGGAGCAAAACAGTAACAATGCAGTTACAGGAAAGAATCTGCAGAACTAAGCAGATGCTAAATACTTGCAAGTCAAATTTATGTATAAGATAGGTAAGATGATTGTATATAAAATTACAGTAGCCTCATGTACAAAGCTGTAGTGTATGGAGAGATATGGAGCCTGAAAGTCACAAGTTCAAAACAGTGTTACCATTTTGCTTGTGAGTGTAAAATATATTTATTGGATATGACTTTAGGACACAAAAATTGTAAATATGCAAAACACTGCAGGAACATTTGTGGAGTCTCTGCATTTGTTCTGAGAAATAGTATTGCCTCCATCAGATCCTGCATACATGACCTCACATCTGATCTCATTACTTCCAGGCTACAGAACGGCCTCTCTACACTAACTTGGGTTGGGGGCAAAGCGGTGACCACAGGGGCAACATCTCTAACAATGTCAGGGTATAAAGGAATTTTGATGAATGGTTCAACTCTTCTACTTCTTTGAAAGCAGGTGAAAAATGTTGCTGAAATCTGTTTGCCCTGGGAGCAGAATCTGTTCACCTAGGGCAGCGCTTTGCCTGCTCCATGTCATCAATTACACTCCTCATGTGATAAGGCTGAAGATATGGGAGCAGTAGCACTGGCCGGACCCAATTCCTCTTGCTCTTTGCACTGCATCGAAATAACTGGACCAACTAATTATATATTTTGGGAGTCGGAGTCGGTCCATTTTATGACGACTCCTGCAAAATAGGCACCGACTCCGACTCCACAGCCCTAGGAGGATGGACACATGTGCTGCCCTCCTCATTCTCATGCACGGTCGGCTCGTAGGTAGTTACGAGCCAATCTATGAAGCTGATATTCCTTCAGGGGAATACTCATTTAATGTAACCAACAGATGCATTTAACAAGTTTAATTCACCAGTAATGAATAACTGGCTTACAAAATGGGTTATCGAACTGCCCAACAGCTGGAAATGTTTTAAAAAAAAACACATAACTCCCCTCTAATTCCCCAGTGTTGCTGCCATTCCAGTGGCCCTGAGTAATATCATATGCATCATTTATGATTTTTTGCCATCACTGCAGAATCGGGTAACCCCTTTGGGGGTGTTCACATGGCGTATTTACAGGGTGTACTTCAGGGTATCATTGCGCCACAAATATGGTGAAATCATAGCACTCAGTGAGTGCTATGATTTCCCTGTGTATTCCTTGTGACATGTCACTTCTTTCTCCGGGTGCTTAGTACACGCCGGGATAAGGGAGGGTGAATGGAGGCCGGGCCGGAGCGCTTGACACGTACGTGCGGGCGAGCGCATACATCTAAAACAGCAGGCGTATAGGGCTCGCACAGTAAACGCGTGTGAACCCGGCCTTTAACTTCAGCAGATGGGAGTAATGGAATTACATTTACCACATACATGTGAGCTGATGTCAAAGCCTCTGACTATTAATAGGGAAAAGTGCAAGTTAATTATTATTTTTTATAGTTTTTAATGGCTTATGTGCAGAAGAGGGCGCCTCCACCATTGCATCTGTAAGATTTCATCCTTACTTGAATATTGACCTGGCTTATTTAGGAGAAACATTTTACAGGCTAAACAGGAGTAAAATAATAAGAGATGAGAAGGGAAATGAAAGCGTGCACGGAGACCTCATGACGGCAACAGTGATAAGACCTCTATACCACTTGTAATGATACGGAGTGTGTCACTTGCTATTCTTCTGCCTGGGGGATGTGTTTCTTATAGGTTGCAGAGATTACCCAGACTTCTAAAGGGAATATGCCATCAAAACATGATCTACTGTGTTTTTATGTTAAACACATTTTTGAATTTTTTTTGTATTTTTAAATTTTCTTTTTCACTATCATTGTTTTAAAATATGCCAAAATCCTGCAGTTCTCACTTTGGCCACTAGGCCTAATAATAGTCTGACAGTTCCTGTTCTGTAGAGAGAACTTTTCAGCAGTCTCCTCATTATGAGCACAGGCAGGATTAGGGCTCGTCCCCATGGCAAAGAGCAAACACCGGTCGGATTAACTGACCAGCGTAGAAAAGCCCTCCCCCTTCGCATATACATGTTCATATTTCGCCCGACCGCCGGCGGTTTAAGAGACCGTCCGGCGGAAAATCCATGCAGTGGGGACCGCTGCACGGATTTTCCATTAAGGTCAATGCTAAAAGTTGTCGCCCGGTTTACAGACTTTTTCAAAATCGAAAACCATCTGTAAAACCGGGTGAAAACCTGTGCCGTGGGGACAAGCTCTTAGGCCATGTTCACACGGCTTAAAATGGGCCGTATTTCGTTCCGTAATTACGCGCCGAAGTGCGCAAATTTACGGGCTGGAAACGGCCCATTCATTAACGGTAATCCACAGTTCTCATAGAAACTATGGATTACGTCTCCTCATCCTGCTCGGCGAATACGCCGAGGGGTGAGATAATTCACATGTCACTTTCTAGCGGCGTATACGCGCCGCTAGCAGTGATTGTCTATGGGCCGGCGAGGTGCCGCCCTCCCGGCCACACGGCGTAACTGCGGGGCGTAATTACGCCCCGCAGTTAACCCGTGTGAACATAGCCTTACACTGACAGGTGACACTAATGTATATAGATAACACAGGATCCACCAGTCACGATAGGAGAGTCACAGCTCCCCCTCTCCTCCTCCCTGCACAGTGATTTCTTAACAGGTCACAGAACATGCTTTGCAGACCCTCCTATAGAAGTTAGTGGGGCACATATTTCTAGGTAGCTGAATCAGAAATAGTGTTGTCCATGCTTTATACCACATTTATTATGTGTTTTAGACACGTAAAAGGCCAATTTTGAGGCGCTGTTAGTGGCATAAAGTAAGCCAACTTAAAAGGGTGTAATGTTAAACTATACAGTTCTAACAATTTATAGGCAGTATGATAAATATTATACACATTGTAAGACTGTCTAGTTTAACTCTACACTGTGTAAGGATATGTTCACACGGCGTAATGGTGCGTGTACTCTACGCCTCGCAATACATCGTGTGTTTTAGAAGTATGCGCTGTGCAGCGGGGCCATTCACTTTCACTATAAGCGGCGCATAAGTGCCGTGAAGAAGTGACATGTCGCTTCTCTCCCCCGGCGTACAATACGATCGTATTGTACACCGGGGGAGACGGACGTAATTCATAGCTCTCTATGAGAGCTATGAATTACCGTAATTGTGGCACGCATTTTGGTTGTATTAAAGCGCAAATACGCAGCAAAATGCACGCTGCAATTACACCGTGTAAACATACCCTAAGAGTTATACAGTATTATATCATTGCAATTGTACCGACCTGCGTAGTAAAGTTATACTGTCATTTATCCAGCACGGCAAACGCTGTAAAATTGAAGCCCAAAATACGATGGTGGATCTGCATTTTTTCCCACTTATTTTCATGGCCCAATGCGGAAAAAAAAAAACCTATGGAACATCTGTGCGCTTGAAATGCACAATACAACAATACAAGGTTTCCCCTGTTCTGGTACTTTGGAGGCTTTGCAAATGCGACATGGCGCCCACCAAAATCTGCCTTCCAAAAGCTAAATAGCAATCCCTCCCTTGTACACCCTGCCATGTGCCAAAACAGCCGTTTACACACATATATAGAGTACTACCAAACTTGGAAGAAATTGCGTAACAAAATTTTTTTTTCCAGGATTCCTTGTAAAAATTATTTTTATTTGGCTGTGTCTCTCTCTCAGCAAAGCATTGCTTTGTTTACATTTGATTCTTAGCAGATAAGGCACGTCCTGGCAAAACCCCTTTAAAGCACAATGTATCACGAGAAAACAATCTCTAAATCACATGGATAGGTAAGAGTGTCAAAAAGTGACACACGTCAGATTTATAAAATGGGTCTAAGTCAGGAAGGTCAAAACTGGCTGTGGCGATAAGGAGTTAAATGCTCTGAAACGGCTGGTCTTACAGAGTAAGGGACACAGTGCTGGAAACAGCATGTCTGTCACCTGCTTGTGCTGCCCTCAGGGAAGCATAAACTATGTGACAGGTTCCCTAAAGAGTGTGGTGCTGATTGACCATATGTGTCCTAGAAAACCGGTTTATATACTTAAAATAGTTTTAACATAAAAGTACTTGTACAAACATTTAGATGTTTAGATCGATGAGTCTAAATTTAACCAAATATATATTTTTGAAATAGTAACTTAGCATCCAGTTCAGAAAGATTTTAGCCACAGGTATGGCTTGTTTACGTACATATAACTGCAGAGCCGCCATCACATATACATGGCATGTATGGTACACCTTCACCCCATGCCACTGACTATGCTACTTCCGAGTCATTTCCTAATTTTTGGATGCGGGATCTACATCCGAGCAAGCAGTGAGATGCCGACCCTACTCTGTTTTTGCACAGATTAGAATTTTTGGGAAAAAAAATTGTGTGAACAAGACCTAAGGAAACTGTCATTATAGCAAGTTGTACTGTATATAATAAAACACTTACTCTGATCATAGCTACGGGAATAATCAGTGATTACCAAAAATACCCCACCATAAGTATTCTATTTTGGTAAGACATGTAAGCTATGCCATGGAAAATTGTCATCCTACCCAAAATATCCACATGTAAATGGAGGACTCGGATGTCTAATCAATGGGACAGATCTGTAAAATCTCTGTGTAATGCCCAGGGGCAAACTATGACTGCTGTAGACTTTTCATTACCACATTGCATGAATATCGGTTACCTAATGGACTTTATAGCTATAGATGATTTTACAAATGGGAGCAACAGAGTAATGACTTAAAAGGCTGCTGGAAATGTCAATTGACCCAAAGGAGCCATCAGTACAATACAGCAACCAGTGATCTCCTAATAGACCCGCTGACTGCTGTGTCTTCTGTGAGCGTTACATAAACATTCATATTCAATGAGTTCTCCATTTTTAGAAAAAGTTCATCAGCAGGTCGGGGGAGAGGAGGGGGGGGGTGGGGGAGTTCTAAAGTAAAATTAAAAACAATTCCCCTTTTACACCCATTTTGTTTCAGTGCCGATGGCGTCTGACATCCCTGCACTTATCTTTTATGTGAGCCTGCAGTTATCCGCAGGTATCAGGGTCTCTTCCTGGCATGCTGGTGCCCATGATTGGCTGCAGTGTCACGTGACCACTGGTTGTGATTTCTAAAGATGGAAAACCTCTTTAACTCTTGTGTATTTTTAAGGATGTATCACAACAAAGATTAGCTTACAACGCGTAGGGAACAGTAAATAAAGGCTTTTTCAAAATATATTGCTTTGACTATTTTGCTTTGTTGTGGAGATAACAGTGATGTTATCTTCTCTGAGTGCACACAGGGTTCTCTAGGTTACTGATTTGCTCTCCCCTTCTCCCTCTGCTGTTTCTTATCTGATAGCAGAGAGTGACCTCATCACAGACCAGCACACAGGATGCAGACAGGAATGTGATATCTCAAAGTAAACAAAAGTAATTAGTCTTGTTAGAGCTCTGGAGCTGTCTGCACTATAGATAAACATCTCCTGCTTTCATGTCAGTGCTTTTAGTTGAACTATGAATATGGAGCTATGCGAATCACTGCTATAGAACCACCCGCACCCTAACCAGGAAGAGACGGGATGCATGAATGTAAAGCTGCTTTTGACTTCGTGAAATAGTGTAGTGAGACAACCTCTTTAAGGCTTAATGCTTTTTGTGCAGATTTTGATGCAAATTTTTGTAAATGATATATAATGTATTTATCATGTTTTTTTTTTTCCCTTGATGTATTTATTGCCATCACAAGTCATGTGACTGATCACACGATTTGTAAAAATCGCAACACACAAGCACATCCGTTGATGCAGAAAGCCAAAGAAAACAAAAAAACAATGGGGATCCATGAGGAGCAACTGGTCTCAACCTGCCCAGAAAAAAAAACAAAAATGCTATAATTGCATGCCGTGTTTGGTGGGGGTGGGGGGGGGGGAATCTGCCAATAACCGAAAATGCAAAAAAAAATGCAATTACTTAAAAAAAAAAAAATAAATAAATAAATAAATAAAAATCGGACATAATGTCCCACACTTCTGGGATTTTTCTATTGATTTCAATCTACCATCTGACTGTTGCAATTTTTTATAATGTGTGTGGGTTTTATTTTGTTTTTTTAAAGAACTTTTATTTGGAGAAAAATGCATCAGAGAAAACCACCCTTAGGGGCTTGTTCACATGGCTGATTTTGGCACTGATTTCAGCCATACTGCGCGCCGTATCTGCGCTGCAGTACGGCTGAAATCCGTCCCAGCCATTATGTAATCCACAGTTCTCATAGAGAACTATGGATTCTGTCTCCTCTCCCCGCTCGGCGAATACACCGGGCGGGGGGGAAAATGATGTCAATTATTTACGGTGTGTACGCGCCGTGAATAATGCATTTCTATGGGGCCGGTGAGCTGCCGGCCCCCTGCCCCGCCCCCCTGCACGGTAGCCGGCATAATTGCGAGGCGAAATCCGTCCCCGCAATTACGTCGGCAATAAGCCGTGTGAACTAGCCCTTAGGGTACATTCACACGGTAATGACAAAATATTGGGTTATCTGACAGGTATTTTATCGTTTTTTTGGCACTTAAAGGGGGACGGCTTATGTCCATGGTTTGCGGATTCAGCCGTCCCCCTTCACATTGAACTGTTCATATTCCACCCGAAAGCCGGGCAGAAGAATGAACATGTTCTAAGTTTTTCGTTACGCCGACGGTGTAAAAAACCGTCCAGCAGAAAACTTGTGAGGTACTGCATGGATTTTCTATTCAACTCTATCTAAAAGGTCGACAGTCGGTTTACAGATGGTTTTCAAATCCGAAAACAGTCTGTAAATCTGACTGAAAACCCTGCTTTGGGGATGGGCCCTTAAAACAATTTTCCTACCCAAAACTGTTGTTAGCAAAAACACTAAGAACAAAAAAATCTTTCAAGTCTTCCCTTGTGCAAGCAGCTTCTGTCTCCTGTTTGGATGTCGTCGCCTACATTAACCAAAGACCTCTAGGTAAATGACTTTTCCTAAGATTGGTTTCAGGAAATTGCTTTTGAACACAAAGTTAATTACAAAAGAGCTATATACACAGCCACGCTCTATTAGTGGATTAGAACTGTATAAAGGTTTCGAAATCTTTAAAGGGAATGTATCCATAGTCATTTTTTTTAAACTAACTAAAACCAGATACTGTAACACATTCTTGACAAACTGTAAACTTTATTTTCTGGTTGTAAATTTTTTGTTCTATCTTCTGCACATGATTATAGGGGCAGCCGTCTTGAGAAGCTTGTCTGCTGTTGACAGCAGCAGAGATTTGCTTTACAGCAGCCACATGGACTGTAGGGGACTAGTGCTGCGACATGATTCCCTTCTTTAGATTATCTATTATGCATGCTTTGTAATGTCTGCAGGGAGGGGAGTGGGTGCATTGTGTCCATCGCCTCTCGTCACTGGTATAAAAAAAATTTGAATATCATCCAAAAGTTAATTTATGTCTATAACTCATGTAAAATAGAGAAACCCATATATCGTATACACTGATTACACACAGACCAATGTATTTCAAGCCTTTATTTCTTTTAATGTGGATGTTTGTGGCTTACTGCTAGTGAAAATCCAGACTTCAGTGTATCAGAGAATTAGAATAATATGAGAAAGGTCAATGTAGTCGACTCATGGTGTCACACGCAAGGGTTTCCTAGGACATTAAATGGTCCCTCGGTCTGGTTCAGTAGGCTACACTATCATGGGGAAGACTGCTGACTTGACAGTTGTCCAAAAGACAGTATTGACGCCTTCCATGAGTAGGGTAAGGTACAAAAGGTCATTGTTAAATAAGTTGACTGTTCTGAGTGCTTTATCAAAGCATATTAATGGCAAGTTGTGTGGTAGAAAAAGGTCCACAAGCAGCAGGGGTGACCACAGCCTTGAAAGGATTTTCAAGAATTTGGGAGAGATTATTAAGGAGCGGACAGAGGCTGAGGTCAGTGCTTCAAGAGCCACCACACAAGGACATATCCGGGACATGGGCTACAACTGTCACATTCCACTCATGACCCAGAGGCACCATCAGGAGCATCTTACCTGGACTAAGGAGAAAAAGAACCGGACTGTTTCTCAGTGTCCAAAGTCCTGTTTTCAGATGAAAGTAAATTTGTACTTTATTTGGAAATCGAGGTCCCAGAGTCTGAAGGAAGAGTGAAGAGGCCATAATCCATGCTGTTTGAGGTCCAATGTGAAGTTTCTCCAACCATCGAAGTTTCTGTGTGACACTTCGCTTGAGTCAGCCCATTTAGTGGCTAAAGCGTCGGCCTATGTAGTGGTCATTCACCGTTCCCTGTGGTTAAAGTCTTGGTCTGCGGGTCTGCAGCCTCCATGAAGTTATTAGTAGCGCTTCCGTTTTCTAGTGGTAAGCTTTTTGGGAAACGGTTAGACGAGTTGATTTGAGAGGCCACGGGGGGTCGTAGCACGCTCCTCCCCCAGAGCCATTTGCTTTGCTCCCATTTGTAAAATCATCTGTAGCTATAAAGTCCATTAGGTAACCGATATTCATGCACTATGGTAATGAAAAGTCTACAGCAGTCATAGTTTGCCCCTGGGCATTACACAGAGATTTTACAGATCTGTCCCATTGATTAGACATCCGAGTCATCCATTTACATGTGGATATTTTGGGTAGGATGACAATTTTCCATGGAATAGCTTACATGTCTTAGGGTGGGGTATTTTTGGTAATCACCGATTATTCCCGTAGCTACGGTATGAGCAGAGTAAGTGTTTTATTATATGCCACTGTACAACTTTCTAAAATGACAGTTTACTTAGGTCTTGTTCACACAATATTTTTTCCAAAAATTTCTAATCTGTGCAAAAACAGAGTAGATGACCTTCTAGTGAAGGCTCTTTCTCCTCACGCCTGTATGGACAGCATCAGGATTACCCTAGACACCTTGGTGCGCTTCGGGTGGATAGTTAATTTCGACAAGTCATGTCTGATCCCATCACAGAGGATGAAATTCCTGGGGATGATTTTCGACACACAGGTGGCCAGAGTGTTTCTTCCACCAGGAAAGATCCGGCAGCGGCAGTCAGACGTTTCGCTTCTTCTGGATCACACCCCATATACCCTTCGCACTTGCATGCGGGTTCTCAGCAGAATGGTAGCTACCTTCGAGGCTGTGGCCTTTGCGCAGTTTCATTCTCGCCCTCTGCAGCGGGCGATCCTGTCTCGGTGGGACGGGTCTGCAATGTACCTGGACATAACGGTCCATCTGCCACTCCGGATGCGAGCCGACCTGGGCTGGTGGCTAACCTCCCCTGCATTGCATCAGGGGAGGTCGTTTGTGCCCCCCGGCTGATCATCACCACAGACGCTAGTGCATCGGGGTGGGGTGCAGACTTTGGCTCTCAGACGACTCGGGGTCGCTGGTCCCGCACGGAATCCGGTCTTCAGATCAATGTTCTGGAGCTTCGGGCCATTTTCCTAGCGCTCTTGCATTGGTCCCCTCTGGTTCGAGGTCACCCAGTGCGGGTTCAGTCCGAAAACACCACGGCAGTGGCATACCTGAATCATCAGGGTGGCACCAGAAGCCGGGCAGTTTTTCAGTAAGCTGCGAAGATTCTTCCCTGGGCAGAACGATCAGTGCCGACTTTGTCGGCAGTCTTCATTCCGGGGGTGGAGAACTGGTTGGCCATCCATCTCAGTAGAGCGACAGTCGATTCCGGGGAGTGGGCTCTTCTGCCGGAGGTGTTTTACCTCCTTTGCCAGAAGTGGGGGACGCCAAACGTTGATCTATGTGCATCTCGCTTCAATCACCAACTTGCGAGGTACGTGTCCAGGGCCAGGGATCCCTAGATGCGCTAGTCCTGCCTTGGAGTCCGTTCGCTCTGATCTACCGGTTTCCTCCTTGGCCTCTTCTTCCTCAAGTGCTCAGGCGCCTCAAGTCCGAGAGGGTACCCACCATTCTCATCGCTCCGGACTGGCCCCACAGGTCCTGGTACGCGGATCTCGTCGCCCTGTTGGCCGACGCTCCTTGGCCCCTTCCGCTGCGTCCAGATCTTCTCTCGCAGGGTTCCCTGTTCCACCCCACTTTACCCTGGCTGCGTTTGACGGCGTGGCTGTTAAAACCGCAATATTAAAATCTCGGGGTTTGTCGGGCTCTGTTATCCAGACAATGATTCGGGCGTGCAAGCCTCAGTCCGCCCGGATCTATTACTGTACCTGGAAGGCTTTTTTTTACCTGGGCTGGTCCAGAAATTTCACCCCTTGTTATGCTCCACTTCAAGGTTGTCTTTTCTGCAGTCAGGCCTTTTCTGCTCTCTGTTTTGTTTCAGCGCAAGCTGGCTTCCCGTTCACAGGTTAAGACCTTTTTGCAGGGGGTCATGCATTCCGGTCCCAGTCCCTCCGGTTCGTAGACCTATTGAACCGTGGTATTTAAATCTTGTGTTGAAGGCCATGCAGTCTTCACCTTTTGAGCCACTATGGGAAGTTTCCCTACGTTTGCTTTCATGGAAGGTGGGCTTTCTGGTGGCCATTACCTCCATCCGCTGAGTTTCTGAACTGACGGCTTTATCATGCAAGTTCCCTTTTCTTGGTTCTGCATAAAGACAAGGTTGTTTGCGTCCTGTTCCTTTGTTTCTCCCTAAAGTGGTGTCATCGTTTCATATCAATGAGGACATAGTTCTGCCCTCTTTTTGTCCCTCGCTCTCTCATCCTGAAGAGCAGGCGTTTCATTGTTTAGACGTGGTCAGGGCCATTCAGATCTACCTCTCTGTTACAGAATCCTTTGGGCGCTCTGAAGCTATCTATGTCATTCCCGGGGGCCCACGTAGGGGCCTGGTGGGCGAGCCCCTTCCATCTCAGGTTGCGGCTCATTCCACACAGGCGGTTGGTGCCTCCTGGGCGGTTCGGCATCAGGCTTAAAAATTACAAGCCACCTGGGCTTCGCCCCTACTTTCTCTCAGTTTTACTAGATCCATACCTTGGCCTCGGCTAATGCAAGCCTCGGACGTAAGGTGCTTCAGTGTGCTGATCCTTATCACTGCTGATGAATTTTTGAGTTGTTGCTCTTTTGTCTTCCAACCCTCTGGGACTGCTATTGGACATCCCAAGGTGCTGTGACCCCAATGAATTATTGGCAAGAAAATTGGATTTTTGTACTTACCGTAAAATCCTTTTCTCGTCCGATTCATTGGGGGACACAGGTCCCGCCCTCGTTTTTTCTCCATGGATTCGGTGTGCTCTTCTGTTCTTCCTTGCGGCCACGGCTTTTGTATCAACTGATCAGCCTGGCGTCAGCAGGGAGGATATAGGCCACCAGGGCGGGCCCAATGCGTTGGGTTCACCTAGTGTCCGCCTCCTAAGGCAAGGGCCTATACCCAAGGTGCTGTGTCCCCTAATGAATCGGACTAGAAGAGGATTTTACGGTAAGTAGAAAAATCCCATTTTTTTCCTAATGCAGGACTGTGGTTTTTTTCACGTTTTGTGCAAAAACGACGGTCGCTTCTCGTTTTTTTTTTTTTTACGTCGCCCTTACAATTGTATTGTATGGGAATATGCAGAGAAAACTAAAAGCGCTGGCGTATTATACAACTTGTATAATAGGACGGCACCAAAAGACGATCGTAGAAAAGACGAGCTGTGGAGACTACAGCTTGTCTTTTCTATTCTAGCCTATGGGGCCACACGAACGATCGTATTTTCGGTGCTTTTAAAAAGCTAAAAGCTATGCCGTGTAGACATAGCCTAAGGGTATGTTCACACGGCGTTTTCAATACGTTTTTCGGATCCGAAAAATGTATTCAAAAGCACTGCATAGAATGCATCCGACACACACACAAAGTGTGCTGCGTGTTTGGATGCGTTTTTGCTGCAGCAGGAACGCACTCTATAGATTTAAATAGGGTGCCTGCTGCGTCTTTTGAATCAAGAATTGACATGTTAATTCTTTCAACGGATCCGAAGGATGCATCAGAAAGATGCATGTAAAAAACGCATCGGCGCTCACTTGTTTGAAAATCACACTGCACATTGTTAGATGCGTTTGGGTCCATTTAGGGTCCGAAACACGGATCCAAACACGTATCTAAGAAACGCCGTGTGAACACATCTGTTTTTCACCGTTGAAACAGCATGGAATTCATGTCTAAAAATAGTGCTGATTCAGTGGGGTTTTTGGATGTGGATTTGCAATTTCAGACGTGGTTTTCAAGCTGTTCTTCAAAGTTCATTTCAGCCTATGATACTATGTGAGGATTTATCGCTGAATTTCTTCCACGTCTGGATTGTTAACCCCCTCCCGATGCAGTTTTATTTTTTTATTTTTTTTTTGACACGTTAATTTTTTCCCTCCTTGTCTTCCAACAGACATAACTTTTTTTTTTTTTTAAAACATATTTTATTAAATTTTCCAAACAATAGCATGAACAGTCTTAGATTTACAAAATTATTTGTACACATATTCATTTAAGGGCATCGCCCCCCGGAAGGCCTTTTTAGATATGTAAGTCCTGTTCGGTCTTTGAAAGTCCAGTGGAATCCGAGACCCCCGGTAAACCCAGAGTTCTCAGATCTAAAGACGAACAACTTCATCTCCACGATTTGTCATACCTTCCGTATCTCGGCCGGAGAGGGCATAAGAATAAGTGTATTCTCACTAAGTACTTTAGACAGAACATAGAAACTTGTCATATAACAAAAACAAACTAGTTAAAGCTTGGTATGTATCAGGTGATGCTGGTCTCGCCTAAAAGCGAGTAGATCTAAAACACTGATCACAAGAGGAGTCCCTGTCTGCCCATTTCCCTTCAGAGTCAGGAATCTGACCCACGAAAAAAAACCTGACCCAACAAGCGAGGATAATGAACGAGTGAGGCTCTCAGCCTGCGAGGCATGGCTCAGGCAGCCTCAGTATAAGCTGCGAGATAATAGGGTCCCCTAGGGAAGAGAGGAGGGGAAGAGGGGAGGGGTCCCTAACGAATGTCTGGGGCTAGTGTCACTTTCGTCGCTGGTCCGCAGAATTTCCAGAGTCCCCAATGTGCCCGCTAGGGCTTCTCTAGAGTACCAGCCCGTGTATCTGAATGTTCTCACTAGTTGGTTAATTTCAGAACGTGTGTAATGTGAAATAATAAAGGGTTTCCATTTTCTAAAGAAACTTCCAGTTTGTCTTTCTTTGTTTCTCTCAGTTTCTATCCTATCCGCGGTTAAGTATTTTTTCATGCTCTCAATTATCAATGACACTGGGGGGGTGTGAGGCTTCAGCCAATACAGAAGGAGGCATCTTTTTGCTACTAATATCGCAATATGTATAGTGCTTTCCAGTCCCCTTGGTGGGGGAGCGAGAGGGTCACGAGGGCTTTCATCTTCAGGGGGTCTAGTATAATGAAATATTAATAGTTCGGGGTCTTTACGTAGCCTAACTCGCCATCGGTCCCATACATAGGCCAAAAATAAGTCCCAGAAGTCTTGAACTTGAGAGCATCCCCATACCCCATGCCACATATCCGTAGAGGGGGTCTGACACTTGGGGCAAGCCTGGAGCCTATCTGGGAACTGTTGAGAGGGGCGGAGGTTGAAGCCATAATAGGCATTGTGTATAATTTTTAATTGGGTTTCCCTCCATTGCTCACAAATTACGGCCTTACGTAGTCTCTTCAAACCTAGCAAGATTTTTTCAGATAGTTCGGGGTCATTCAGCCGTCTCTCCCACCTCCTAAAGGGCTTTACCTTTTCCGATACCAAATCCCAGCTTCTGATGGTCCCGTATATGGTTGAGAGGGAGAAGGAGGACTTATAGCAATGCACCAGGGCATCAAATCTGTTGGGGGAACATTCCTTCTGTGTGTTGCGAAGTTTAGACCTGCAGAATGATAGGATCTGCATTGCCGGGATAACGTGTATAGGTGGGAGGGAGAAAGCCTCCCGTATCTCCGTCGGGGAAAACCAACGTTTCTCCTGGAGGTGCATCAGTTGCCCGGCGCGACATATCTCTCTACCTCTCCACAGTCTGAACATGGGATTTTCTTGACCTTGGGGGAATTCTGGGTGGTCCCAGAGGGGCAGTCCCTTGGACATCATGAAGGAAAGACCCATCATTTTGCGGAGCTGTCTCCACGCCGCCGCTGTGTCCCGAAGGAGGATGGATGATTTAAGTGGCGGAGGCAAGGATGAAATCCGTGCATGTAGGAGGGAGTAGGGGTGCCAGGGTCGCAGTAATTCTGCTTCCAGTTTAAAATTGGAGTAGCGACTGGTCTCTCCCATCCAATCCAGAGCATGGCGGGCAAGGGATGCCAGGTTATAGTAGCGTATATTAGGCAGATTAAGTCCTCCCTTTTCCACTGGGAGCATCAGTTTCTGAAGCGATATACGCGGTCTCCTACCCGCCCAAATAAAACGGGAGAAGGACGCGTATATCTTTCTAACATCCTGGTGCTTTAATAGCAAGGGGAGTGTTTGGAGGGGATAGAGCAGTTTCGGGAAAGTCACCATTTTAATTGCATGGCACCTGCCCGAGAGAGACAAAGGCAGACCATGCCATCTGTTCAATTGCTCCGTGATTTGTTTTATCAAGGGAGGGTAATTTAAAGTGTAAATGGTCCCGGGGGTCCTCCCAATTTTGATCCCCAAGTAGGTGATAAATTTGCTTGCGGGGGTTAGATTAAGTCCCAGGGCGTCCCAAACCCTTCCAGGGAGAGGGGATCTAAGCTCCAGTAACTCGCTCTTTGAGGGGTTAACTTTGTAGCCTGAAAAAACTCCATATTTCTCTAGGAAGGAAAAAACTCCCGGGAGGTGTGTCAAAGGGTTCGAGAGGAACAGGAGCAGGTCATCTGCAAACAGGGCTGTCTTTACCGAGGTCTTTCCAACCCTGATCCCCTCGAAAAGATCAGATCCCTCTAAAAACCGCGCCAGAGGTTCCAGGGCGATATCAAAAAGGAGAGGGGAAAGGGGGCATCCCTGGCGGGTGCCTTTTGCTAAGGTGAAGGGACGAGACAGAAAGCCTGGGGTATATACTTGGGCTGTGGGCGCGGAGTAAATTGCAGAGAGGAAGGTTCTAAAACGACCCCTAAATCCCATCCTGTCGAGAACCATCCAGAGCCACCCCCACCGGACATTGTCAAATGCTTTTTCAGCATCTATCGCAACTATGACAGGATGTCCGGGGGGGGGGATGACGCATCCTGAGCTGCCTCCAGCACCGCCATCACCTTTCTCAGGTTTCCCACTGAAGCACGTCCCTTGATAAATCCCTTTTGGGATGGGCCAATAAGGGATGGCAGAAAATTAGCCATTCTGTCAGCCATGATTTTGGAGAGTATTTTTTGATCCACATCAATCAATGAGATTGGTCTAAATGAGGCCGGGAGGAGAGGGTCCTTTCCCTTTTTTGGAATGACTTTAATGAACGCGTTCCTGGATTCCGGTCTGACACAGCCGTTGCATAAGATGTCATTAAAGTGAGCTTGAAGGACTGGAGTGAGGGGCTCCAGAAGCAGTTTGAAAAATTCTCCGGTGAACCCATCTGGTCCCGGGGCTTTATTGGATGATAACCTTCTAATGGCTGCCTGGATTTCTTCTCCAGAAATCTCAGCATTCAAAATCGCCAGCTGATCAGTGGTCAGGCAAGGGATAGACAAGGAATCCAGGAATCGCCTACCCTCCTCCTCCACTTCAGGATTAGAGTCCGAGGAATAAAGTTGTTCATAAAAGGTTTTGAGTATGTCATTAACCTGGTGAGGATCAGAAGTTGTATGGCCCATAGGGGTCTTAAGGGACATAATGTGAGAAGGTTGGTAAGTACCTTTAAGGAGTCTAGCCAAAACCCGACCTGCCTTGTTCCCATACCTGAACACGGTAGACTGGAGGTAGGAGTCTCTCCTAGCCGATTCCCATTCCCTCCTGGCCTTCAATGTATTCTCCTGGAGAAAGGAGCGGTAGGCTATTTTCACTCTCTCAGATGCCTCGCTGTACTCTCTGTCTAGTTTGCGTCTGTACGAGGACGTGTAGGCTATAATTCTACCCCGGAGTACAGATTTAGCAGTGGCCCAAAACAAGGAGGCGTTCGTGGAATGCTCCGCATTGGTAGCCGCAAATTCTAGCCACCAACCCCGGATCAGATCAGCAAAGGCCTCTGTTTTCGCTAGGTAGGACGGGAAGCGCCAGATAAAATCTGATCCCTTGGGATAGGTGTCTGCCATCTCTAATAAGACCGGTGAGTGGTCAGTGATCACCATGTCTAAAATTTCAGCCAATATGACCCTTCTGCATAGAGATTGGGAGACAAATATATAGTCCAGTCTAGACCACGATTGGTGGGGGGGAGAAAAGAAAGAGTACTCCCTGCCATCCGGATTGAGTTCTCTCCATCCATCGACCAGTCCGGATATGTCCAGGAAGGTCTTAAGGATCTGTCCCCCTGATCCAGAGGTCTCCTGGGTACTCTGAAGAGAGCTTGGGGGCCTTTTCCTATCTAGAGTCTCATCTAAAACTAGATTCATGTCACCTCCCATCAGTTTGTGTGGTGTGGCATCAGTCTGAAGCCGTCTGGTCAGATCAGTAAAAAAAGGGGCGCTCTGGGCATTCGGGCCATACACATTGTACAGACTGAGGCGTGTGCCATTGCAATCTATAGTCAAATGGGATAGTCTCCCTTCCCCATCAGCCTCATGAGAGATTAGTGTGAAAGGAAAATTTTTATGGATTAGTGTTAACACTCCAGCTTTACCTCCGACTGCAGGGGAACCAAACACATGACCCACCCATAGCTTCTCCATTCGAAAAAAATCTTCCCTTTTTAAATGTGTCTCCTGAAGGAGAACCACATCTGGTCGCAGCTTCTTGAGGTGACGAATGAGTTTAGCTCGCTTGTTGGGAGAGCGAAGCCCTTTCGCATTCCACGAGATAATTCTCATGGTGGTTGGTAAGAAAAATTTTTTGTGCGGGATATGCCTTCTGGGCAGGGATCCCGTTGAAAGGACTTAAGGGTTAAGGGCTTCCCGGTGGGCAGACAGGACTCCAGTGATAAGTAGTACCAAGAAGGAAATAAACAATGCAACATACAAAACATCAAGGACATATAATAGAAAAACACGCAAAGAGGTATTCCCTTACTCAATCTACCTCTCCTATTGCGCTGTGTGACTTCACCTTTTTCTGGCGCGCGGTCGCTCCCGACAAAGGAATCAAGAGATCTAGCCATTCCACATATCCAGCCCCTCGCACCATGAGAAAGGGAAGTCCACAGCTCCCAAATTCACAGTGTAATGAGAAATTAGTGATATAATACAATTTGGAGAGGAGAACTTTCTAGGCAGTAACAATCGAAGCACCGCTACCCCATTATAATGAAGGGCTTCATCTAGCTAGAGCCTTCTGATGCTAGCAAATTCAAATTTCTAAACATATAGCCATTTAATCAATTAAACCTTTCAAGCGATTTAAACAGTAGGTTCTCCCTGCCATACTGAGAAAAGGGTAGACCCTAGTGAGTGTCTAAGAGACAACTATGCCACATTATGTGGTTACTCACGTCCCCCTCATCAAGATATAGTAGTGAGCAGTTTCTGGATAGGCAATCAAGTGAGATTTGGCCTCGGAGAGTCAGGAAGCATACGGCGACCCGGAGATTGCCTTTCTTTGGCGGGAGGAGAGGGTCTCTGAGAGGATGGCGGGCTGCTCGAAGAGTCTCGGTCTGAACGCTTCCTTGCAGATAGAGAGCCAGTAGAAGATAGTCTCGCTCCCAAGGTCTCTTGGAGATCGCGTTCTGCTTCTTCCGGAGAGGTGTAGGATATCGGGCTTCTGTTGGGAAGGTGAATTCTCAGAGTTGCTGGGTATAGCATTTGGAAACGGATCCCCCCACGGACTAGCGTAGTGCAGAGTCTACTAAAGGCCCGACGCTGTTTAGAGACTTCAGTGGTAAAGTCTTCAAAAAGAAAGATTCTGTGGCCTCTGAGGAGCAGCGGGGATCTTAGTCTCCTATAAGCACGTAAGATGTCCTGCTTGTCGTTATAATCCAGATATTTCGCTATAGAAGTGCGAGGCCGTCCTTCTGAGCGTTTATTTGGCGACTGTCTACTCGCAGTGTCTGGGCCGATGCGATGTGCTCTTTCCACCCTGCAGCTCTTTTCTATGCCCAGGGCTTGTGGAAGCTCGGTTTGAAAGAGATTTTGGAGTTCTGGCTGTTTGATCAGTTCTGGGAGCCCCACAAGCCTTAAATTGCTCCTCCTGGAGCGATTCTCAAGGTCTTCTAATCTCTCATATAGAATCGATTGGGATCTTGTGGTAAATGACAGCTTGTTTTGTAAAGAGTCATTCTCCGACTCCAGCTGCTGAACCCGCTGCTCCAGCTCTTCAATGCGTGCCCCTTGAACCTGAATGTCCTGCTGTATTTTGTTGAGGGACGCTTGCAGCGTGGACTCTAGCGTGTCACGGAGATCAGGGGCAATGTGTCTAGCCACCTCCAGCGCCAGGGCTTTATAATCTATGGCAGGGGACCTGTTATTTTCAGTGTCGGGGTTGGGTCCCAGGAATCGGGAGGCAGCTCACCATCTTCCGGATTCAGAGCGCGACGGGACGCCATCTTAGCTTCCCCTCGTGGTGTGCGGGATGCTGGAGAGGACGGGTCTCTGTGGCCGCTACGGAGAAGATATCTCTCCATGCAGGTAACGGCCGTCGCCTCGGTAACGTTCTCCTCTCGGTCCGGGAGCAGGTCAGCGCCGGTAAAGCGGCTAATTGCCGGGATTAGGTGCGGGGTGGCGGAGAGCTCTTATCGCTCACAGCCGCACGCCAGCGCCGGAACCGGAAGTAACATTTTTTATTTTTTACTTTAAAACATAATCTTTTTTCTTTAATACAGCCTATTGCATTATATAATCAATACAATAGGCTATACAAAGTCGACGATGTTAAACGGAAAACATGGCGGTGATGGAAGCCTTCAAAAGGCTTCCAGCCGCCATGTGAACCAATCGGGACCCCGAAATCTCACCCCGGGCGGGGGTCCCGATCTGAGCGAGTAATGGTATGTGACACGCTGTGGCATCTAAAGGGTTAAACCACAGAATAGAGCTGGCTCCATTTCGTGCTGTTACCGGCGGGTGTCAGCTGTAATAAGCAGCCAGCTCCAGCACCTATGTAGTGGAATTGCTACATAGTTCGTTCCGCACATTTGCGTTCTCTTAGGCTATGTTCACATGGCTTAATTTGCGGGACGTATTTCGTCCCGCAATTACACCGTGTGTACAGGAGCGGGGCGGGGGGGCCGGAAACCCGCCAGCCCCACACACAGACATGCATTTTTCTCGACGCATATACGGCGTAAATAATTGACCTGTCACTTATCTCCCCACTCGTCGTATTGTGCGAGCGGGGAGAGGAGACGGAATCCACAGTTCTCTATAAGAACTGTGGGTTACCGTAATGACTGGGACGTATTCCAGCCGTAATTCACTGAGTACGGCGCAAAGTACGGGCTGAAATCCATCCCAGAATAAGCCGCGTGAACATAGCCTTAGGGTTGTTGGGTGCTGTGGCTGTCACAGCCTTTATGTAGAGGTCCTGCTACATGGCTCCGTACAATCAGATGTAATCTGTTGGGGATCCTGGCAATAGATCTTTATGGAAATAAATATTCTGCACCAGAAGAAATAGAACATGACGCTTTTTGCCATTATGTAACGTATAACAGGTTACTGGGTAAAACTACAGCTGAGAGACTCGGGGATATTGGTTGGAGAGGAGTCTTAAATTTAGCGACCAATACTAGGCGGTTGCTGCCAAGGCAAATAAAATCATGGGTTTTATTAAGATGCATAAATGCTAATGACAGGAGCATAATTTGTATCTGTACAAGTTACTGGCGTGGCTACTTATGGAATATCGTGTACAGATTTGGGCACAAGTTTCTAAGGAGGATATAGTTGAACTAGGGAGGGTGCAGTTGAGGGCTAAGTTGGTTAAAGGAATTGGAAGGTTTGCCGTATGAAGACAGGCATTGGTTTATTCAGGGGGAAAAAAAAGACTTTAATTTCCATGTAAAAATATATGAAAGAACAGTAAACTGTTCTCGTTTTACACCTAGTACTGTAATGACAAGCGGGCATCCTCTACATCTAGAGACAAAAAGGTTTCATCATCATCCTAGATGAGAATTCTTTACTGTAAGAGCGGTGAGATTATGGAGTTCACTGCCTTTCCTGAAAAATATAATATCCCAGTTTATGCAGACTAGATTCTGGAGGTAGGACCTTGATTCAGGGAATTATTCTGATTGCTATGTTTGTGTACAGGAAGGAGTTTTTCCTCTTGTATGAGACAATTGGCATCATTTTTTACCTTCCTCTGGATCAGTACTGTAGGACTATAGTTTTTTTTTTTTTTTTTTTTTACCCCAACCTTATCTACTGTGTTCATTGAAATTATTGAACTGTCCTTGTTATGTACAGCGATGTTGAGTTCGTTCAATATGAAAATGCTTTGTAGCCTAGAGTGGGTTCACACTACTGTATCAGTTGGGATACCACGAAACAGCTACATCAGCCCAATAAGGAATAATAGAGCAGACCTAGTCCTGTGTGGGCTACATCTGCTCTATTTAAGGGCGGTGTATGCTTATCTTATGAGACTCAATAGCGTAATCTACTACATTGCTGAGTCCCACAGGAAATGCGTATTCTGTGGGAAGTGGAGCAAACGTAGCCTACGTCTGCTCTATTCCCTATGGGGCGCTGTGTCGTGGTATCCTAATGGGTATCTGTAATGTAGCCATTACTGTACTGTCAACCCACCCGAAATCATAAGGGCTCTGAAAGTCGATTTTCCAAACTAGACAGCTGATTTTAAAATGGCTGTCCAATTGATAAAATAACCTTTTCTTCCAACCTTGATGTTTCACAGTCTCATCTGTGTAAAGTGCAAACGAGTGAGGGGCTGTTCATTCTCTGTGTAAAACCACAGTCTTCTCTTTGTATAACTATATGCAGAGATAAACTTCTTTGGTTTTTAGCAACATCCTGTTAAGGAGGAAACGGCAGCTAAAGAGATGCTTGTAAGGTGTGTGCAGAGCGATGGTTTTACAAGTAACCCTTAGCTTATGTGTCCTGCACTATCTTTGATCACAAGCAAACAGGGCAGTAGGTTTTAGCTTATATTTACATTGGCTTATTCTTTTTTTTTTATTATTTTGCTTTATTGCTATATATGTTTTTCATATAATTTTATTCACCTTTAACAACAGGTGCTTTTATTAGCCCAGTCCATGTAAAATAGGGGTGCACAACATGTGACTTGAGAGTGGCCAGATGCGGCCCCCAGTGCCCCTCTGTACTGCCCCTTTGCGATTAGGAAACATGCTTAGTCTCTGTCCTCATACTTTAGGAAGTACCAAATATACTCAAGTATAAGCAAAGTTTTTCAGCACAAAAAATTTGCTGAAAAAGCCTTCCTCGGCTTATACTCGAATCGGCGTCCGGGTGCTGCCATGGCCCGGGCACCGGCAGAGATCTTTTCAGCTGTACGTGCTTCCTCTGGGAGCGCATACAGCTGGAGATACTATTGCGGAGGAAAGAGTGAGCGCTCCCTGCTCCGCAATAGGAGTACTGAAGGCCGCAAGCAGACTTGTGTCGTGTAAACATAGCCTTACGGTAGGCACATTATAGCTGGCACATCCTAAGGCTAGGTTCACACGGCTTAATTGCGGGACGTAATTACGCCCCGCAATTACGCCATGTGGCGGGGAGCGAGCGGGGGGCCAGCACCTCACCGGCCCATAGACTTGTGTTACCAGCGGCGCGTATACACCGCTGGTAATTCACATGTCAATTATCATCCCCCTCGGCGTATTCGCCGAGCAGGGAGAGGAGACGTAATCCATAGTTCTCTATGAGAACTGTGAATTACCGTAATGAATGGGCCGTTTTCAGCCCGTAATTTGCGCACTCCGGCGCGTAGTTACGGACCGAAATACGGCCCATTTTAAGCCGTGTGAACATGGCCTAAATGAGCAATATCGTAAAAACTGTTTTTGTATTATTGAGACTCAAAAGAGGAGGAGAGGAGTTGGAGAGGAGGTTATAGATGTGTGCTGTTCTCTCTTGTTTTAGTTGTGATACATTCGTGTCTGTTACCCCCAAAATCTACAGTTAAAATAGGCGCCTCATCTCCCCTTTCTGGCAGGGGACCCCCATTCTGATATTTGACGATCCCTAAGGTTGAGCCAAGACCTCTCTCTGCCTGATGGAAAATAATAAAACAGCAACTTTGCCAAACTGCTGTTTTGTGTTTGCAGCTCCTATCCAGAGCAATGTGTCACCATGGTTACAGATTACAAGCAAATTCTCCTGTATTCGCATTCCCTTCCATCTGTTCAACCTTCTATCGCATGGTTAGCAACAAACGGCAGAAGAGGGGGTGAAGTGACGAATGACTGTCGGATCTACAGATGGTTCAATACACTTTGTAACATAAATGTAAAAAAGTTATGCCGAAACCTGCTGCCCAGACATATGCCAAAAAGGCTCTTTTCCGTGCATCTTTAGAGACAAGTCTGTGGATATTTTCTCCTGGGCATGTTGCTTGGTGCTGTCACACTCTGCCCACCAGATATGGCTGGAAGCAGCATAAGCAGAACACTTGTGATGGAGTAATTTATGTACCAGTGCATATTAAAGAAAACTAGAACATCATCAAAAAGTTAAAGGGGTTGTATCATTTCATTAATTGGTCTTCAGAATAAGGGGACAGTGAAAACACGCAACTTTGCAATTGGATGTCATTAGCAAAACTGTCTTGTTTTCAGTCTGCCTTATCTTAGTGTTATGTAAACACTGTTCCCCAGTGCCAGTCAGATCCCAACTCCTTGCATCTCATTGGCCGCCGGCTCTACTAATATACATTCTGTTCAGCCCCCGGTTGTATTCACGGGAGCGTGCATTTCTGCCTTTCTCACTCAGAATAAGGGGCCGGCAACAATTTCACTCTATACAGCCACCAGCTCCTCATTGACACTGAAGCTGCTTCTACAATCAGAAAACGGTAGAATTGTGCCTTGGTGCCTAATGCTCCTGCATAGAAGGGAGACTGATCTTTGCTGTGGAGGAGTTCATAGAAGACTGGATTCAACTGCAACAAACTTCCAGCTGTGAGAGGAGAAGAGATTAGTGCTCTGAATGCAGGCATGTGGTATGTAAACAGCTCTTACAAAATAAGACTGCATAGGGAGAGGAACGACACAGTGACATGTGGAGGGGTGAAAACACTGCCTTTGGAGCGAGCATGAACAGTGAAGGGGAGGATGATGTCGTCCCCTTTCAGTTAAGAAACACCCAGCTGGGGGAGGGGGAGGGAAGAAATGCCCCTGGATTTCAGGACCTGAGAAAATCAAGCTACAAAAGAACAGCCGAACTGATGAAGCGAAACATCCCCTTTAATTTATGTCCAAAATTCAAGTCAAATAGAGAAACCCATATATTGTATAGAGTCATTACACACAGAGCGATATATTTGAAGCATTTATTTCTTTTAATATGTGTGATACATGTTTATGCGTTTATACGTTTCTTTTAATGTGTCTGATATGTATATCAGAAAATTAGAATAATGTATACGACCAATCAAAAAAGTGAACTGTAATCAGAAATGTTGGCCTACTGAAAGGTCTGTACAGTATAAGCACTCAGTACTTGGTCAGCTTGTGGCACTGCAGAGGTGTTATGGAAGCCCAGGTTGCCCTGATAGTGCCCTTCAGCCTTGATGGCTCTGGTGCCTCTCATCATAGATTATCTGGGTTTTAGATCAGGCGAGTTTGGTCACTCAAACAGTGATACTGCGGTTATTAAACCAGGTGTTGGTATGTTTGGCAGTGTGGACAGGTACCAGGTCCTGCTGGAAAATGAAATTGGGATCTCCATAAAGCTCATCAGCAGAGGGAAGCATGAAGTGCTCCAAATGTCCTGGTAGATAGCTGCTCTGACTTGACGTGATATAACACAGTGGACCAATACTAACAGATGATATGGCTCCCGAGCCCTCACTGATTGGGGAAACCTTATACTGGACCTCAAGCAGCTTGGATTGTGGTCTCATCACTCTTCCTCCAGACTCTGGGACCTTGATTTCCAAATGAGAAACAAATTTACTTTCATCTGAAAACAGGACTTTGGACGCTGAGCAACAGTCCAGTCCTTTATCTCCTTAGCCCAGATAAGATGCTCCTGATGGTGCCTTTGGGTCATTAGTGACGTGACACCAGGAATGTGACAGTTGTAGCCCGAGTCCCGGATATGTCCTTGTGTGGTGGCTCTTGAAACACTGACTCCAACCGCAGTCCACTTATCCCTCCCAAATTCTTGAGTCTTTCCTGTTGTTTTTGCACCTTTTTCTACCACATTTTTTCCTTGTGTTGACACAGTACTCTGAAATGCCAGCTTCTTTAGCAATGACCTTTTGTGGCTTCCCCTATTTGTGGAGGGGTGTGACTATCTTCTGGACAATTGGAAAGTTGTCAGCAATCTTCCCCATGATTATGTAGCCTACTGAACCAGACTGAGGGGCTTAGGAAACCTCCGTGTATGTGTATTCTAATTTTCTGATATTCTGAATTTTGGATTTTCAGCAACTGTAAGCCATAACCATTCACAATAAAGCCAATAAACGCTTGAAAATGTCAGTCTGTGTGTAATGAGTCTATAAGATATGAGTTTCTCTATTTGAATTGAATTACTGAGATTAACTTTTGAAATCTTTTGGGATTCGCTAACAATTCTCCCTTTGTTTTAAAATTTAATGAAAGCTAAATCCTGTACTTTTTCCATTCAAAGGATATGAATGCTTTCTAGCATGTTTTATATGATATGAGGACTTTTTTTCTTGCTTGATTTTAGAATTTGCTTTCTTGTTTTCAGTCACTTAACTTCCTTCCACAAATGTACTGCCTTGGTGAATTCCGGTACTATTCTGCATTGCAGTAATTTAGAAATGGGATACGTTACAAGTTAATGTTAAAAGTAATTTAAGAAAGGTGGCCGTGGTTTGATATTGTGTTAATAAATAAAAAAGGAACTAACGTATACTCACCAGGGTAAATCCCTTCACTTCCATTGCCACCGCCTCCTGTTGGACTTTGTATTACTGGTAGCTGTAATGACGTGCCCATACACCCACATTATGTCTGCAACCATTACTTGCCTTGCTGGTACAACGCAGTACACCCCTGAGGCCAGTGATACCCATACAGGAACGGCATGGCTGCAGCCATGTTAACAAGTACTAGCCCCAGAAGCAGTGCGGGATTAAACTGCTGAGTACAGATTCTTGAGACAGTTTTGAGCGCTGCCAACATTTTTAAATAACTTGGAAGTTCCTTTGAAAAGCGTGGCACTTACAGATATAATAGTAGCAGACAGATGAAGCAGTAAAACTTTTACTATTTTCAGAATGGGATATTATTTAATTAACACTGGCTATAAAGTCAGCAAACCTGTAATTTAGCCGCTATTATGTTTTATAGCTACATGACATGTTTTACCATTTTTTTCTTAATTTTTTATTTTTTTTTAACTGGTGCAGTAGTAAAGGATTATCCCCATCTGCCTTTTTCCTGGCCTGAATCTGCTGCAAGGAAAATAAACAGCCGGTCACGCATGCGTGGTTCTGTATGTTCACCTTAGGGTATGTTCACATGGTCAAATTTTGGCGTGCATTTTGCGTCGTATTTGCGCTGTAATACGAGCGAGATGCACGTCGAAATTACGGTAATCCACAGTTCTCATAGAGAACTATGGGTTACGCCTCCTCTCCCGACTCGCACAATACGATTGTATTGTACGCGCGGGAGATAAGTGACGTGAATTACTTGCGGCGAATACGCGCCCCGAGTAATGAATGTCTATGGGGCTGGTGGGCTACCAGCCCCCCCTCGCTGCGCTGTGTATCAGCGCGATTTCCGAACACCCGGCGTAATTGCAGGGCGTACTGTATGCCCCACAATTACGCCGTGTGAACATAGCCTTAGAGTTCCGTTGTCCTGTACTATAAACTTCGATAGAGGTGAAATGCGAGAGCCACACATCCATGACAGTCTCTCCATAACCTGTGGCCGGAGCAGACTCGTTTTGGGCATGGAAAAAGGCAGAAGGGGATCCCCGTCGAAGTGGATTGTCATACAACAGTAATAGTGTGTCCAGTTGTTAATACAGTGCAGTCTGCCTACTTTCCTTAAGAGAGGTGATCTGACCTCTATCAAATCCCATGATATACGGTGGTATTATTCAGTCACTATGTGGTCATGGTGTGTCGATATTATTCAATCACTATGTGGTGGTGATATGTGGTCATGGTATGGCGGTATTATTTAATCTTCATATGGTGGCATCACTAACTTTGAAAAAGCTTCTCACCGTATGCCTACTCCTGGGGCCGATCGATTCTTTGGGGGAGATGTATGAAGACTGGCCAAAAATATGTCTATTTTAATGAGAAGTGCTCAGTAGTAAGATGCGCCTTTTAACGCTTACTAAATGTGGTGCATTTTTCGGTTCTTGCACCAGACTAAAAAAATCTAAGCCACTTGAGACCTGGAGTATATTTCTGGCTTACTTTGCATCCCTTTATGGCATAAATTTTAGCAAATAAATTGGGCAGTGTGAGGCCACAAGCTTTTCAAAAATTTGTCTAGCTCAGCTTAACGTTGCAGATTCTCTGGTGACCGCTGCCTGCAGCAAAATTTGCGACTTTTTTTATGCCAGAATACTGGCAAAAATCACTTCATACATTTCCTCATTTGTTTGTTATGGCAGAAAAGTGTCTGAAAACCGTGACTTGTGTGCTGTGAAGGGAAAGTTTACTGGGGCAGCTATCTTGCTTGTTATGCTTTAGGTGCTGCTTCTTTACCTCAGATATGGACATAGAAAGCTGATGTCTGGAGAGGACTCATTGACTTGTATGGGGGGAAGTCTTGTAGGCATGATTTGTGGCTTGTGCAGAGGTCATTGTGCAGGGAGGCGAGTGGTCACCATCATATGTTCATTGTGGATCCTGTATTGTTTGCCTCCAGCTTTATAAAAGAGATGCTACTTATTGGGGAACGGTTCTCATTGGTCCAGTCTCTCTTCGGGCCATTGTGGGGTGCCAGCTAGTTTTATGGCAGTCCAGGCCTAATAAAGGCTTTGATGGCAGCCATCCTGCTACTCCCATTACATCTTTATAGGAAAGCTATTATTGTTCATTGTTCTGTAATATATTACCATTGCAATACAAGCAGTCACACCCCCATATTAGTCAAATACCCAAGAGGCACTAAGGGTATGTTCACACAGCGCAATGCAAAGCTGCAATACGCTGGGTGTTTTAGAAGTACGCATCAGGGAAAACAGTAGGTAATCATATAAATTACCATATTTGTGGTCCGTACTTCGGGCGTATTGCAGCGCAATTACGTCTGGAAATACGGACCACAAATACCACGTGTGAACATACCCTAAGCCCCGGTTCACACGGCTTATTCAAGCCGTAATTGCGAGCCAGATTGCGCTCGCAATTCCGGCTTGAATAAGGGGCGGGGGCGCGGCCCGCCGGCCCCATAGACTTACTTGATCCACGGCGCGTATTGCGCCTGGATAATGTGCATGTCAGTTTCTCCCCGCCCGGCGGCTTCGCCGAGCGGGGAGGAGCGACGGAATCCACTGTTCTCTATGAGAACGGTGGATTACCGTAATTACTGCGACGGATTGACGCCGTACTGAAGCGCAAATCCGGCGCGCAGTACGGCGCCAATCCGCGGCCAAATAAGCCGTGTGAACGGCCCCTAAAAGTATAGGTGAAAAAAATTTAAAGATGTATAACACCCTCCTTTTTGCCATTTTACAACAAAAAAAATAAATTACATTAAACATAATTCATTTAGCATTTTGCATCCCCATGAAATTGGAATAAAAAGTGATTAAAAAGTTGCGTGTTTTTCTAAAAAGGTACTACTAATAAAAACTACAAGGATATGTCCACACAGCGTGTTCTGTCCATGTGAACATACATTATTAGATGCATCTTTCAGACCCAAGCACGCATCGAGCAATGAGCAGTGTGATTTTACTTTGCTTTCAATGTAAACCACATATCGGCGTTCAGACGAGTGATCACCGGTGTGTGTTACATTGCGTCTTTCTGATGCGTCTTTTGGATCCGTTCAAAGAATTGACATGTCAATTCTTGATCCAAAAGACACAGCAGGCGCCCTATTTAATACTATAGAGTGCGATCCTGCTGCAGCCTAAACACATCCAAACAAGCACCTGCGTGTTGGATGCATTTTGGATCCAATTAACGCAACACGGATCTAAAATTGGATCCAAAAACGCTGTGTGAACATACCCTGAGAGCTATGAATTACCGTTGCACATTTCCAGTGTATCGCAATGCAATTCTAAGTCGAAATGCGCCTCGCAATTATCCCATGTGAACATACCCTAATTCCGGAGGCTTGCAAATAGTTCTATTATTTTGTTATACATGTGGTGCTGTTCCTCTGCAAGATATATTGATAACTGATGAACAGTTGCTCAGACACCTATTCATTAAGGGGGCAGCTGCTTAGTTACAAAAAACTGCACATTGGACCAAGTACCAGTTGACGACAATATGCAAAAAAGCCACAATACCATACAGATTGCACAAATGGCAAAATACTGTTGACCACTCGCACACCTACTATCCATTAAAGGGTGATTGCTAGCATTACAATTACTAAAAGGATGGCAGTTATACAGTTACGGGTGGTGCACCATGCTGGCTTACAACCGATTGATGCCCTTAAAATTGGTTGCCCAGCATATTTCAAGTGTCCAACACAAAATACTGATTCCCTTTGCTCCTCAGTATTACAGGGCAAAACTACATACTGGACAAATATCAATGCATACTGGTGCTTATCCAATGTGCAGTTTTTTTACATGACAGTTGTCCCTCCTCCCCCCCACATCCCAGTGGATGGGTTTCAGTGCAATGGTTCATCATTGAGCTGTACCTGTTAGAGCGCATCTACACGGCACAGGACAAATACCGGCCGGTTTGCCGGCCGGTATTTGTCCTGTTTTGCTGCCGTCCCCGCGCGCGCGTGGGGGGGGGGGGGCGGCTTTTCTCCGCGATGAGCGGAGAAGAGCCCTCCCCCTCCCATTGAGAAACCGGACGGAAGATTGTGCTTCTACAATGTTTTGCCGCTGGACCGCCGGCGGCAAAACCGTCTGATGGCAAAACCCGTGCAGTGGGGACTGCTGCACGGTTTTCCATAGAGCACAATTGTGCTCATTTTTGGCCGGTTTTTCTGGCGGTCTGAAAAACCGCAAACAGGCTGGAAAACCGGCCGATAACCCGTGCCGTGGGGACATGCCCTTAGATATCTACCATGGAGCACTGGGGCTCATATTGCCTCCTACTGGGAATATTTCTGTGTCCAACCATTAAGCTGTAAGTATGACCTTGTCTGTTTTTATGTTTAACCACACATCCAAAAAAAGTCATTGGTGGTAATGGGAATATGACTCGGTTTAGGAACTCTGGTGCATATATAACCTTTATAGATTTATATCTTTTTGCTATCAGAAGCTGGATATTTAAGTCCTAGGATACCCCTTGCACTTACTGACAGTGCCAGGAAATGATGTAGAAGAGCATTGGAGGTGAATTCTCCAGAACACCCATCTTTTACTGTTACTGCTGTGTATAAATAGTGTGATGCTAACTTTGGAGATCACTTCACACAGTATTCAGCACGGTTGTTATTTCAACCCTTTATATACACTTGCATCTGTGACAGTGTTCTGTGATGGTACATGCTTTGTGCAGGTATCTGCAAGCTTTGGATTGTGGTAGATTCTGCCTTTCCTGCTGCAGTCCCATAACTCGCCAGGTACTTAGCACAAGGTAAATACTGTGTTTTATTTTAAATGTTTAGATTGTTAATATCTGCTCACAGGTATCATTTTTTGGGCAAACCTCATTGAAAATAAAAAAGTAAAAAAAAACTTGTATATCAGCTACAGGAACAGCAAGAATATGGCAAATAAAGGGACATCCAGAGTTCAGTATGTAGATTGTTATGACATTATTATTCATTCCTGTGTTCAGAATGTACTTGGCAATGAAGTAACCACAAACTATGTTCTTTCCTATGATTTTTTTTTCTCTTTTTTAAACCATTTGTTTCAATGCTTGCTCTAAGTAAAAATTCAGACAGGCATTTTTTAAAAGGGTGTTTCCATCTCAATAAATTGTCCTGAGAAGATGTAAAATAGTAAGTATATCCCAAAATCAAAAAGACTGTGTTTGCCTAGTGTGGGCTTCTTCTTAATTGTCATTGTTTATTGCCGAGGAATCGGACCTTCATTGCCGTCTAGCAGCAATGGCCGCACTTCAAAACTGTCTTTTCGCTGGAGATAGCCAGGCCCTTTTGAACACTCACTTCTGGGCATGCACGTTTCATTTTGGCCCTACTACCGCACTGAGCTCTGACCTGTTACCATACAACCATACACCGCGCAGCTGTGTCCGATGTCACCACTCCTAGGATCACTATCTCAGCCTTTAGCACTCCCTTAAAGGGAATGTGTCATCAAATAATAACTTCTTGTTTAACTCATGTTTTTATGTTAAACACATTTTTAAAGACTTTTTGGTTATTTTTTTTCTCTTTTTACATTTTCCATATCACTTTTAATAGTTAAAAAAAATTCTTAAAGGGGGTTTGCCAAGTGATTTCCTTACCTAATAGGCTGATGCTGTCCTCTAATGTCTTGAAAAAAGGGGCGATGTGTTACTGAGATTAAAAAAACAAGTGGCTCCTCTCTGAAGTCATCGCTCCACCTCCCATGCACGCTCCCGAGGCTGATATTCAGTCTCTGTAGTTGAGCAAACATGTTTGGCTGAACCACAGAGGATAACTGTATTGTGCACAAGCTCTACAGGTTTTGTGTTCTCCCCCTTTTCTGGTTAGGAGAAAAGATTAGATCTGGGCAGGCAGCCTTCACTGACTAGGAGAGACATGTAATGTAATGAGATAAGTAAACAGGGAACTGCTGCAGGGGGAGGGAGAAGGGCTAAGCATGGAGGAGCACAGAGCTGACAAATAATTACATTACAACCAGTGGATTCTCTATACAGCAGACACAGGCTGTGACACAGAGCAAAAGCAGTGCACATGCCCAGTAGCACTGCTCTGCACTCCCCCTCCCTTCAAAGCTTGTTCATGTGCCCTGCCATCAGATAAGAAGTGCAAACAACGCAAGCGCAACCAGGAGCTTGTCAGATCAGCTCCTGGTCGTAGCGAATGTAAACAGTCAGGAAACTAAGGGCATGTAAGCAAGGCTGCAGCTCTCACAGGCTTCACTTTTTTTTAATCACATATATTTAGAAAAGTGATTAAATACCCATTTTGGAGGATCCCACATCAACATTAGATCGTGGAAAAACCCCTTCAGTTTTCACTTTGTCCACTAGGCCTAATAACAGTGAGAAACTTCCTGTTCTGTACAGAGAGATTTTCAGTAGTCTGCTCATTATCAGTAGAAGCAGTGTTAGACTGGAAAGTGACACCAATGTGTATAGATAACACAGAATCCACCAGTCACAATAGATGTCACAGTTCATCCTCTCCCCTCCCTGCACACTGATTTCTTCACAGGTCACAGAGCATGCCTATTAAACTCTCCTATAGAAGTTAATGAGACTGATTCAGTCCACAGGCTCCTATGTGCATAAAGCAGCTGTAAAGCATGTCTCTAAATGCTGTTAAAGCAGTGCAGGCAAGAATGCTGTTCCCACAATCATAAATATAGACGACCGAATTGAGAAATCTACAATCAGAAAATAAAAATGGCTTAGAAGAAAAGAATATGTATCAGGGTCTTGTTTTCATAAGTAAAAAAAAATGGTGACAGATTCCCTTTAACCCTCCCATTTTTATAGAATGGACTGAAGACAGAGAACAATGTAAAGAGCTTTACTCCACAGTCTTGCCAGACACACTTAGCATTGGTGGTTGTTGGGACCACAGAATTTTCCACACTTCCAATGCAGATGAATACTTGTAACTCGGCGTTGGAATCGCACACATTTAGGCAAGCAGCACAAGAAAATCATCAAGGCACTGCTTGCCTGAACTTTCCTGTCAACTCGTTTTGCTTTGCCCCTATTTTGCGCAGTAAAGATGAGAAGCCCTGATGAAACCAGCAGAAATTGGGAACACCAGTTTGATGCCAATTATGTTTTTATGTTGCCCAAATTGTGGCAGTATGAAACAGAAATAGTATTCCTCATTTCAAATGACATACTAAACAAATAGAGCAGCGAATGCTAAGATGGAGGTAAATCTGAAAAAGTGATTTACTTTAAACTGCATCACTCCCTTATCGAATAACTGACATGTCACTTATCTCCCCGCGCGAAAAATACGATCGTATTGTACGAGCAGGGAGAGGAGGCGTAATCCATAGTTCTCTATGAGAACTGTGGATTACCGTAATTATTTCGATCAAATTAGAGCGCAGTACGCCGCGAAATACGTGGCAAAATGCGCCCCAAAATAAGCCGTGTGAACAAACCCTTAAGGGTGATGTGCAGTGTTGGTTTTCCTCCACACATAGCATTTGGCATTTTGGTCTCCTCTGACCAGAGCACCTTCTTCCACTTTCTTTCGCGCCGCGAGTAATGCATGTCTATGGGGCTGGCGGGCTGACCCCCCCCCCGCGCGCGTCGCGGAAGTACGCACCGATCAGAGCGACTCCCGAACACCCGGCGTAATTGCAAGACGTACTGTACGCCCCACAATTAAGCTGTGTGAACATACCCTAACACACCAATCCCCACTGTAAAGCATGGTGGTGGCAGTATCATGCTGGGGGAAGGCTTTTCTTCAGCAGGGAGTAGGGAGCTGGATGGAGCTAAATAAAGGGAAATCCTGGAGGAAAACTTGTAAGGGTATGTTCACATGGCTGATTTGGACCCTTATTTTTCAGCATACAAATTGGCGTCTGACACTCATCTGAAAACTGCCTCAAAGTTAGCAGTTTTTGACGCAGTGTTTGACTTGGTTATTATTCTGATATTTAAAGGGGTTGTCTCGCTACAATGATTGGGTTTTAATTAAAAGATCTTTAAAAAACAAGCAGCTTTGCAATATATGTTCATTACAAATGTCCTACTGATTTTGAGCTAGCCCTGTTCATAGGAGTGCATCAGCTTCTCAAATTTCTATAGCAGCCGACCTGTTGATCCTTATCTTACTGGCTGTCAGGTCTGAATGACTCATCACCTTTGAAGACAGGTCGGAGCAGAGAGCCCCTCCCGCACAGAATGCCTCTGTAGTGTAGGGAGGTGGAGGGAGGACTCTGGCTTCTATGTCCGTGCTGCCTGGATTAAACCCTTGTGTGTGCCTGCTTCCTCCTGCTCTCTACACAGATTGAGCAGAGATTAGGTGATCAATAGATGTGACAGCAGTGACCTGTTTGTTACTATAATCATGATGTCTGTGGAGCTGTAACTATAATAATACTATACAGATTGTGAACAGTTCATGCTGTGCTGTACTAGGGACACATCCTGAGTAACACTTTGCAGCTTCCTGCCTCTGTTTTGAGAGGGTTTGTTTGTTGTTGCTGGAGATGTGGAGATATGTAAGCTAAGCAGAGGGTATAGGAACACTTGCAGCCCCTCTGTTCTGGTATTAGCAATCATAGACCTCTCTAGGCAGGCACACACAGGGTTAACTCTGGCAGCAATCCCGGATAGCTGCGGGTGTGCGGAGGGGGCGGGGGGAAGAGGGAGGGGGGGAAGAGGCAGAGAAGCTAGCATGCCCCTCAATTCAACTCCCATTCCAGACAGAGGCTGAAAGCTATTAATGAGACAACTCCTTTAAGTTTTGTGCCAGGGCAGTTTTTGGGCACAGATCTGTATGCAAAAACATGTTTTGGACGCTGTTTTGAAGCTCTTCATTGTTTCCTATAGGTATTTTACTTGTCAAAAATGCCTCAAGAATTGACATTTCACTTAGTTTTCAGCACTGAAAATAAGCAAGTAAAAAACTGCGTCATATGAATGATACTGCAGTTTTACATAGGCACCAATGGGGGGGGGGAAGCATGTCTGGCTGCAGCCAAAGATGGATGCCTAGCGCCTGAGCTCCGTCGGCCCCGCTGAAACTTGCAGGGCTATAACCGTAACCCCTGGCAGTTCCGTCCCTACAACATCGGACATCGGTGCCTGAAAGTTCCTGGAACAACAGGGCGCCAGAGTTGAACCAAGGAGTGCAGAAATCGAGCAGCGAGTGGAGAGGAAAGAGGAGGAGGGATACAGGACGCGTGACTGCGGAGGGATCCTGCTTGTGCAGGCCCGCGCTTCTAGTGTGTCGCAGACAGATTTGTGGCAACTGCCATCGCCTGGACGCGGCAATACTTACCGGGCCTCGCGTTTCACCTGTAACGGGCTCCGGAGCAGACTTGGCGCAGCGGTGGATGCAGAGCCGCCGTCGGAATCAACGGAGGAATCCCCAGCCACGCTGCGGAGCAGAACACTTAACCCGAGAGGTACTCTGGGTCTCTCTTACTGTCTCCAAGACCCCAGCTATTGTGGACACTGCGAGTGGGGTGCAGGGGACTGACACGGCCCGCCAGCGTACTCAGTGGGGGTCCAGCCAACCCAACCATACCATCAGGGGTCTCACTCCCAGGGGACTCACTCTCCACACATATTAGAATACTCCCCTTCGACATCTTTTCCAGGCACTCTGGACTGTCCTGCTAGCGCCTGTTACCTGTCTGCTTACAATTTGCCATCACCAATCCCAGTTACTAGGGTCACCCCCTCTTCAGCTATCCTGCCCTAGCATGCCTAAGCAACAAAAAGGCTCGGGTTCACAGAGTAGACTGACAGAAATGGCTTTAGCTAAAGTCACACTGCAACCTGTCCCTCCAGAAGAGGCGGCATGCTCCACCTCTAGCATTGTACAGGTTGGACACTCCTGGCCATCGTCTCACAGACCGGGACGAAAGGGGGAGGAGGGGGCACTATCGAAAGATATGGAGGATATGGACTGGAAAGCTTACCTTAAAAGTATACCGACTAAAGAGGACTTTAAATCCTTGGTCCTTGAGGTCAAAGAGGCGTGTAAAATGGAGATTGCTGCTATCCATCAAAGCCTTGTGCACATGGGAAATAGGGTTGATAGTTTGGAAGAAGCCCATGATGACACCCGGAGATATGTATCCCAACTACAGCTAACGGTCAATAACCAAGCTAGAGCATTAAGGGAGACTTCCCACCATATTGAGGACCTAGATAACAGGGAAAGAAGAAATAGTATCCGAATAAAAGGTATCCCTGAATCTAAAGACAAAGAAGATCTAAATGTTATTCTTGGCGTTATATTCACAACCCCCTTGTTGGCAGAGCCCTTTACACCATCGTAGTCAATTGTAGAGAGCTCATCTGCCCCCTCCGACCAAGGTTGCAACTACCACCCAGCCAAGGATGTATCTGCTGCGTCCATGACTTCGCCACTAAAGAGAAAATCATGGCCAAGGCTAGATCTCTGTGAGAAGTGCAGTATGAGGGGACCTCAATACAGTTGTACCCGGATCTCTCATGGATCAAGCTCCAAAAACGTCGATGTTTGAAACCACTCCTCATGTCTTTGAAAGAGCAAAAAATTATCTACCGATGGGGTTTCCCCTTTTCACTTACAGCGACCAAGAACGGCCAGTCAACGACCCTGAAGTCGTATGCAGACCTTCCTACCTTCTGCGCAGATTTAGAAATTGCTAAACCTGACATTTCTGATTGGTAGCGTGAAACCCCTGACCCGGACCCGAGCCCGATTTGGAACAAGTTTCGTCGCAAGAACAAACGTGCCCCCTCTCGCGGAAGCTCTCTACCTTTAGTTCGCACTTCCCCGTGCCCGAAGGGTCAAGGATGAAAGGGCCATAGTTTGAGACTTGAGGCATCTTAGCCCCATACGGGTCGCACCAGGACTCTACAACCACTGCCAGGTGTTGTTATCATGATTTAAATAGATATAGATGATTGTATAGCTTAATAACAATTACTACCAATAGAGTTTACTGTTTATTCCCCACCCCTGTCCCCCCCTTTCTTTCTCCCCCCCACCTTCCCACCCCCCCCCCCTCTTTTTTTCCCTTTTTTATTTTTTCTCTCTCTCTCCTCCTTCTTCCCCTTCCCTCACCTCCTACTCTCTACGAACAAAATGTGAGGAAAAATTTCAGCGGGCCGCCACCAGAGACGGCACTGACTGGAAGCCAACTGACAGTCTTCTCCCAGTGAGGAATTTCCTAAGGGGAGCTCTCTCTTTGAGGGTGTTTCCTCTTCTGGCCAACGTGTATACCATCTTTGGCCATATCCACTCCAGGCCAATTTTGGTCCTGTTCACTTGAATTGAGTTACCCATTGTTGGGAAAGTATTGCATTTGGATGCCTTTTGACCCTATAGTAACCCTTGTTTATGCATGTTTGTCCGGTCCTACCCCCGCCTTCCCTTCTGTGGTCTTTTGTGGGACCACTTCAAACTGGAGCTATCTTGTATGCCCATCCTCCCTGTTAACCCAACTATGGTTTTATAATATGAGCTATGGGGGTGGGATTAGTATTAATAATGGCTAAGATTATTTTCGCTCAATGTTAAAGGCTGAATTCTGCGGTTAAAGGACGTCTCCAAGTTCGAATTAAGACATCAGGGCGCAGAATTGACGATTTATACAGGAGACTCACTTCAACCGAGAAGGAAATTTTGCCTTTGTAAAACAACTTTACCCGCAATGCATATGTTGCCCTCCCAAACCAGGAAAAAAGCAGGTGTAGCAATATTACTCTCCCCAATTGCCCAATCCAAGTACAACATAACAAAACCAAACGTACAAAAAATGACAAATCAAAATAACAAAAACCCCACAACAAAAACCAACACACGAAAAACACAGCAACCACCAAACACGACACAAAAGCCCAAAAACAACACCCCCCCAAACAAAACACACACAACAAAACCTCTAAAAAATCACAAATAAATAACAAGAACAACAAACAACAAAGCAAACCACTTAGACAAAAACAAACAAAAACACACACCACCATCCAAACACCAAAAACAAACCACAACACACACAGCAACAAACAACCTACACCTACCAAACCCAAAACAACTCTCCCCCCAACCCCACCCCCGCCCCCCCCCCCCACTCTCTCCCTAAAACCCCCCCCCCCAATCCAGCCACACAACCTCCCCTGTCACTCCCCCCCCCCACAATACACCCCCCCCCGCCCTAAACCGCCCAAACCCCCCCCCAACACTCACGCCCCTCCCCCCATACACCGTGCACCCCCCCATCCCCACCCCCCCCCCACCCCCCCACCTCCCAGCCCCCCTCCCCCCACCCACCCCCACCCCCCACACCCCAACCCCCACCCTCCCCCCGCCCCCCCCTTCCTCAACAGCCCACCCGCCCCCCCCGCACCCACACCCACAACCACCACTCCCTCCCCACCCCCGCCTCCCCTCCACCCTCCCTCCCCACACCAATCACACACACCACCACCGTCCCCACAGCGACCACACGCTTTCACCCCCCGCCTCCCACCCCCCCCCCAAACCCCAACACCCCCGCCCCAAACCCCCACCCAACCCCCCCCCCCCCACCCTCCCCACCCCCGCCCCCCCCCCCACACCTACCCACTGACTAGGATGCCGCTAGGCCGAAAAGATAAACAACACCCGTGGTCTGTGCTCCGCGGCCATCCCCCATAGATCCACAGAAACTGATAAGCCCGCCACCCAACCGCCCAACTAATGGAATCCCGATTGTTACCTGCTATAGCTTAGTAATCGGAGGCGACTTTAATGTTTCCTTCTTCGATACTAAGGAAAGATAGCAAATACCACAGATACCCTCACACCGTTCATCAAGCCTGTCTCTCCAGAGATTTTTCACAAAATAGTTCGATCGCAAGGACTATTATTGACCTATTAGGATAGAATACCACCCGACTGTCAGAGCATACTCTACTTACTTGCCCTCCTACAAATGGGTCACACACCCGCAAGAATTCTTTTTAAGAGCCACTATCCAGTCATTGATGTCAAAAGTTAGTGACCTCCAAAAAAAGGCCAAATCACATATGGTCCACCTGCTCTGATAACTATAACCCTACGTGCCTGAACTCCATCTAATACGCCAGATGTACATTGAAGTTAAATGAGGTTTGTACTGAAGCGCTCGGAATTGAGGAACAATAACGCAGCGACAATATGGAGTATTTCTCTATTAACAAAAGACTCTGTTCCCTTCATTGGGGGTGCCATTGGGAGGCACACAAGGCGGTTGTCCGAGGGACAGATGTATCGCCCTGGCACTCGCATCAAACGCGATAGAGAATTCACAGAGGAGAAACTCTCACTTTGCAGATTAAAACCTTAGAGACCATACTTCTACAAAACCTTTCTAAAACAGAGCTTGGCGGCGCACGTTGAGGTTCGGGCACAATTGAAAACACTGGCCCAAGACAAAACTGAAAAACTTATATTACTCCAAAACAAAAATACCTATTAGAAGGGAAATAAACCCACCCACTGCTAGCTAAGCAATTGAGAAATGACTCATCAATGGTTGCCGCCCACAAGAGATTCATCACGTGGACCCTGATAATGACCCAGAATATACTTTTCCCCAAATATTATGATTTATTTTTCAGTCCTTTATATTCACTATCAGACTCACTGCCCTCGAATCCCATCTATAGCAGACTCGGGGTTACAATTCTCGGACACTTCTAGAAAACTGCATTTGCCTAAACTTAGAGCCTGCAGCCCTTAAGAGGTACAATGCCTCCAATAGATCGGAAGAGATAGAGGAAATTTTTTGAAAGAACAGGCCAAATGGGAAAGCCCCTGGACCAGATGGACTTTCCTATACTTACTACATAACTTTCTTCCTCAACTGGCACCACACCCTAACATACCTTTTATAACTTCCTCTTTCTTGAAGGCTCTCCGATCCCACCGGCGATGTCCCATTCTTTTATCACCCTCATCCCAAAGCCAGATAGGGACCACCTGGACCCGTCTAATTACCGGCCTATAGTCCTTTTAAATGCCGACTTGAAAATCTACGCCAAGATTTTGGCAAATAGATTAGCTGCCTGGCTTCCACAGATAATTCACTCAGACCAGGATCGGGATATCGTTCTTGGGCAGCAGGGAGCGGCACAACCACCAGTGAGCTCTAACCTCAATAGAAGTAGTCAAGACCCGGGAAGACAGGAAGCACTTTTCCTGACCTTGATGCGGAGTAAGGCCATTGACTGCTAATTGTCCTTTATCACAGCGACCCTCTGAGGCCTTTGGCATTAGGGGTTCCTTTATGACGTAGGTCAGGCCCTGTACTCCACCCCCTCAGCAACTATAAGGTTTGCCACATGGTATGTTCGCTCCCTTTCCAGATCAGAAATGGAACTAGGCAGTGGGATGCCCACACTCCACCCTTTCTATTTGTATGTCTGTGAACCCCTAGCAGGCCGCTAGTTCGCTTAAACCCGGATATTAGAGGTGTTACTGTCCGTAATAGAGGAATATAAACTGTCCGTTTATTTGCGGACGATATTTTGCTTCATGTGACTTCGCCCATATAACACTTTCCTAATCTACATTCCCCCTCCTGGAAGATTTTTGGTAATTATCTGGTTTCCTTTCCAAATCGATACTAGTGAAAACATAGGCCTTGCCATATTAATATACCCAAAACCCGCCTGCAAACGTTAGAACAAAATTTTAAATACAAAAGGAAGAAAGGATTCTCTGAATACCTTGTATTAACTGACAGGGCTCATACTCCCTCGTATATACTGCCATAAAACTTACCCTAAACTTTTTTCGGAACTTAGAGTACTAATGTCCCAGTGGCAAGCAGAGGCCATTATCTTGGTTTCTGTAGAATAGCCGCTAGTGAAAATGACACTATTGCCTAAGCTACTCTACTATTTTGACGCTTTACTCAGTACAGGTGGCCCTTGCAGACCAATAAGAGAGCAATCCAAGGAGCTAGGATTCAGTTTATTTGGTCCCAAAAACGACACAGAGTCCCGAAAAATGTCCTTCTGGCTCCAAAACATAGTGGGTTTTGGGTCCCAACCTTTTAAAATACTTTCTGGGCATCGCAACTGAAAGACGTATTGTGGAGGTCCTCCCTATATGCCTACTCAGCCTTGCGGCAAATTGAAAAACTTTGGCTGCCCCAATCCACCCCAACACCCTTGTTTTGTATGGGACATCCTCACCATACATGTTAGACAAGCCTCTGTTGGGCCCCAATGGCTCTATTAAGGAAATCATGGGTACTGTTTTAAAGCGTTTAAACCCTTGGTTTAAAAAAAAAAAAAATATTTTTCCAGGTATCTCCCATGAACCCTCCTTTTCTTTTTCAGCCCCATCTTCCAGATAGTCTGGTCTTAAGTAGTTTATAATTAATGGTTTTGAAAAAGGTCTTTTATTCGATTTGCAGGGGGGGGGATGTGGTTGACCCCGGACAAGGAAATGAATGTGTCCTCTGAGACTATCAAGTCCTCCCTCGAAATATCAGACACTGCATACTATTCTGACTTGCCGTCGCCACCTTCATCCGACAGAGTTCCGGCAGCACAGATAAAGTGTCCACCCTACTCGATTTGAGAATCTGATGTAGGAATAACTATTCCACCAGATGCCTAATTTCGGCTATTTTAGGCCGGAATTCATCATGATCCCGGACCCTGATGCATCCCCCCCCCCCCCAATCATAACCATATGGAGCGGTGGAACAAATACCTGACTGCGCCCACTCCTCACAACAGACGAAGGGCAACGTGTTTGGAGGGGGCTTGTCAAGGGACCTCATTATGCGCTTTCGCACAAAGAGAATCAGTATAATATATCCTTCAATTCTTTTGGTATCTACCCCCTATTCAATACATAAATTTAAATCCAACGGTTTCATCAGACCATGCTGAGGTGTCGAACAGGAGGGTCCCATCATCGATCCTCATTTTTTGGGAATGTGAACGGATCCAACAAACTGGGAAATGGTCCGTAACCTGTTGAGGAAGGTACTAGCATAGTGAGGGTGGCCTTGGATCCTAAGATATTTAATACTCAATTTACTACCGCATGGTCCTGGTAAAAATCTAGGCAACCTGATTTTAATATCACCATACTCTGTTAAGTGCCTAATTGCGAGAAACTGGAAGTCATATCTTCCACTACAAGAATACGCCTGTGCCATAGAAAACTAAAGTGCTCAGGATGGAGTATATGACAGCCCCTCCTCCAGGATCAGGTGGACAGGTTCAGGGCAATTTGGGATATCTGGGATTGGCGTGCCACTACATCTGACCTACCCTAAGCCATGACTTAAAGTGGATCAACACACGAGCAAAAGTCCCCCTTACCCCATTGGTGTACCCCCTACTGTGTCGTGTCTCGTTGGGATTTGTTAATGTTGAGGTTTCCAGCATTTGTTAATTTTATGCTCTGTTGGATATATACAAATGTGTACATAGTGAGCTTCTTCTCTTGAATTACTACAGTTGATGTAAAAATTTTTTGGGATGAGGGGTTGCACCTGTTATAAGCAGAGGCGGCTCCGTCCATCTGTAAAACTCCTTCATTGCCATATATATCCTATTGGCTGTTGTTCGAGAAAAGAATATCACAGTTCAGTTACAGAAATTATGTATTTTAGTTTCATATATCTACAGGACCCATTATAAGGTCCTTGTTAGCTCCTGCTGAGCATAAGATCACATTTCTGTATGATATTCTGCATATCTTTATGTTGTTTAGTAAAATTGACAACTAAAAATACAGTTGAACATACATAGGAACCAATGGAAATGAAGTGGAAATGATCTGGAGTACCCTTGGGGTATGTTCACAGTGTGTAAATTTGCGCTTGTTTTGGGGCGTATTTTGCGCTGGAATACGCCCCAAAATACGTTATGTTCCATGCAGCTCTCATTCATTCCAATGTAAAATACACGGCGTCATTCACACGACGCATATTTTACAAGCGTAATTGCGGCGTGTATTTGGGACGCTTCTACTCGCATAAATTTGAGTGCCTTGTCAATTCCTGAGCCGTTTACGCCAGTAAAAGCCCATAGAAACAGAGGTGGAGCATATTTTTGGCGCACAAACGGCACTAAATAGGCTCCACACTTTCACTTCAAAATACATCACTCGTTAGGTTTATTTTGAAGCTCATTTTGAGGTGTAAATTTATGCCATGTGATCATACAAAAGACTTGAAACTGAGTTGTAGGTACACACCTTTCAGCAAGACATCAACCCTAACCATAAGGAAGGGTCTAAATCAAAGCATATTCATGAGTTAACATGGCCCAGTCAAAGTCCAGATCTAAATCCCATTGAGAATCTGTGGCAGGACTTGAAAATTGCTGTTCCGCAATGTACACCTGACCAATCTGAAATGAATTTGGTAGACTACTTTTACAAAGCGGAAATAGCAAGATACCAGCCTTTAGATGTACAAAGCTGCTGAAGACATACCACAACACAATGTAGCTGTTATTGCACCTAAAGGTGGTCCTACAAAGTATTGGCTTAGGGTGGCTGAATACATATACACCACACTTTTCAGTTTTTTCAATTTGCAAAAATTTGTAAAACCACTTATTTTCTTTACACTTCACAAATACTTTTGTGTTGCCTAGACGACATAAAATGCAAATTTTTGGGGCTGCAACATTTAAAAGTGAGGAACACTTCAAAGAAGATGAATACTATTGCAACCCACATGCAATAAGCATGCATGGGCTGTAAACTCTACTAAAACATTGCTTCCTGGACTGCGATTTACGTCCACTTACTATAAGTATGGTGGCAATAGTGTCATTGCTTCTAGTCTTTCATGTGGGTTTCTTGGTGGTTTTTAGCTGCCATGATGGATTTTAATATTTACATTTTGAATTGTCACAACAATTTTGGCCCGTGACATACTTACCGCGGTCAGTTTTGGCTTTTATGACAGAGCCCCATTTTTTAAATCTGATGTCACTTTATGTGAGAATAACTTTTTGACACTTTTACTTATCCATGTGGATTAGAATTGTTTCTCTTCGTGACACATTGTGCTTTAGGTTAGTAAGAAATTTTGGTCCATACAAACCTTGTTTATTTGTGAAAAATATCGTAAAAATTTGGAATAATTTGCCATTTTCAAAGTTCGAAAATTTCTACATGTAAGACCGATAGCTCTTCCACTCAAAATAGTTTATACCTAGCATCTACCATATGTCTACTGTAGGTTGGCATAATTTTTTAAATGTCTTTTTTTTTTACGACATTAGGAGGCTTCGAAAATTTAGTAGTACTTTTCCACATTTTCAAGAAAATTTGCGATAGATTTTTTTTCTTTTTTTTTTTTTAGGGACCAGTCCAGTTCGGACTTGGCTTTGAGGGGCCTGCATTTTAGATACCCCCATAAATGAACCCCATTCTAAGAAACTAGAACCATCCTTAAGTATTTAAAAAAGCAATTTAAGGAAATTTGTTAACCCATTAGGTTTTTTCACAGAAACTAAAGCAAAGTGGAGGTGAAATTTCAAAATGTCACTTTTTTTGCAGATTTTAAATTTGTATCCATTATTCACTGAAACACAGTAAATGTGACCAGGTAACTGCAACTCGACATAAATTCCTCAGATTCTGCCATTTTTAGAAATATCCCGTATGTGGGTCTGGTGTGCTAATTGGGCAAAAAAACACATGGAAATCTCCAAAGAAGCATTTTATGCTATCTACAATATATGAAAAAACTTTGAGATTCTTAATCTGCATGTATTTGTTCAAACACGGGGGGTGGCTTGAGCATTTTTTGGCCAAAAATCATGAGGACGCAAAATCTCATAAGTTTTTTCATATGGTGTGCAATGGCTCAACCACAACCTCATAATAAGAGGAGCACCTACTGCACTCTATGGGTCTTATTTTCATAATGATTTTAACTAGGCGCCCTTTTTTTTTCAGGTTTTGCAGACACCACCCCCCACAAGTGTTAAACAAATTTTTTTTAGCATTAGTACTCTGAAAAAAAAAAAAAAACATTTTTTTTTCCCAACAATCTGCAATTTTAAAGCTGAAAATGTTTAATTTTTGACAAGAAATCTGGAAAAAAAAGCAGTCCCAAAGTGTGTTACGCAATTTTCTTCCAAGTTTCGGCAAACCTAAATGTGGGGTGTACACTGCAGTTGAGGGACGCATTGATGGCAGGTCGTACAAGGGAGGGGAGCGTAATTGCTTTTCGAAACTCTATATTGGTGGTGTGTGCCTGTCGTTTTTTGCAAAGCCCCCAAAGTAGCATAATTGGGTATGAAACCTTCCAGAACTCGTGCCATAATTGGGGATTCCACACCCCTCATGATCTCATCCTAAGGGATGTAATGTACATTTTGGGTGAAAGGGAGTTCCAAAGATTTTTTACGCATTGCCCAAAATGACAGTGTGTATAGGAGCTAAATATGGGCTTGTTTTTGCTGGATGAGTGATTTTTATTGGTCCCATTTATGAGGTGCATATGACCTTGATGACTTTTTATTTAATGGTATTTGTGAGGCAATATTGAACAAAACCCAGCAATTCCCTAGTTATGTTTTTAATTTTTTTACAGCGGTCACCATTTGGTATAAAACACAGCTGCTTTGCTCAGCAGATCGATATAAATGCAGCGATACCCAATTTGTGTATAGTGTGCTGTATATATCTAAATATATTATAACTATATATAAATATATGATACTATATATATATAAATGGAAATGTATACTGCTTTTACACTATAAAATCACTTTTATTCAAAAAGGAAAACTCATTTTTGCATCTCCATAGTCTGAGAGCCATAACTTTTTGGATTTTTCTGTATACAGAGCTGCATAGCAACTTTTTTGCGGGATACTTTGACGTCTTTATTGGTATAATTTTTTGGGGGGACAAGGCTTTTTGATAGCTTTTAAATATGATAGCTTTTTTTGTTACTTTTTCACGTTTTTCACTTTTCCCCATAGGGGAATTATATCAGTGATCTTCAGATCAGTGATAGAATAGAGATCTGCTACACAGCATTGCTGCTGATACTGTTTCCATGGTCGACTGTCCGCAGTCACCATGCCCGGCAGACCCACAATAGCAAGCTGTCATAGGTGTATTTCACAGACAGCATGGAAGCGTTTTTTAATCTCTTGGGCTGTCCAGAGAGGAGACTGCTGCATCAATGGAAGGCAGAAGGAGCTTTCCCTCTTTCTGCCTTTGTCTTAGCTGCGTCGATGTAATACATTGCGGCAGTTAAGGGATTAATCACCCATTAATCACTCTGGCCGCGGATGATGCAGCATCAGACAGCGGCAATATGCCACTGGTCCCATGCTGCGATCTTGCAAGCTCTGCTTGGTGAGCTCACAAGATCTCCATGCCCATATACGTCAGATTGCGGGAAACCCTTCGCTACCATGATGTATGAGTATGTCAAATGTCAGTAAGGGAAGTGTTCTCTCTATGCTATTTCACGAAGCCACAGCCAGCTTTAGGATTCCACTTCCTGGTTAGGTCTAGAGCAGTGATTAGCATATTAGCTCTGCTATTCCTAGCTGAGCCTGTTAGAGGGACATTGGTGATGGAGGGGTGTAAACAGCAGAGTAGAAGGCTACAGAGCTCTAAACAGTTTGTTTGTCAGTAGGAAAGATTAAACAAGCTCCTGTGCTGCTTAAAAGACAGCAGGGAGTGATGTCTCCTTCCAAACAGGGCTCTGTTAGAGCAGAAAGGTTGTCTGTAACCCAGGGAAGCTTATGTACACAAGCAGGAGATAAGAACTCTTTTAGTTCTGAAAGGAAGCAAAATCCAAATTGCAACGTATTTGGTAATAGTTTTTATTTACCTTTTGCCTACATGTTTAAAGCTAATCACTGTAGTGAGAAAACCGCTTAAACCTCCGAAAGCGATCTGTATTTATGTATTTGAAAGTTATCTATACTATTGCTTGTATATTAGTTGTTTCTTCAAGTCTAAATTTACCAATCATTTCAGTATCTATGGCTCTGACAAACAATAGTATATTTCTCATGGGAACAAGCACCGGCAAAAACCTCCCAACTTTCTGTTTTCCATTACTTAATGTTTAACAAGTTTCAAATAAGGAACGTCTGGCTTGTCTCCCATGTTCTTCAGTTCTAAATATACATGTTTTTGCTTTTCTTTTTAAGGGTGTGTTTATTTTTAGCTAAAATTTCAAAAACTGCAATATTTAGGGTTATAGTTTGTCTTCCTTAGAGAAAGAGATTTCTAAAGTTAGAATTTTCCATTGAAATGTCTATTTTTACGAGGGGATGTCATATTGGTTTTAATTTAGATATAGATTAGTTTGTATGTGTATTTACGAGGGGTCTTCAAAAAATGTCCACACTTTTTTTTTTCTTTTTAAGAATTTTAAAAACAAATTACTTTACTTTTCTACATCACCATCTTCCTTTGCTATGCATTTTCCCAGCATCATACAAAATATTTAATGTCAACAGCAAAAAATATGTTTGATTTACTATGTAGCCACTGAGGCAATGCTGCTTTCACATTGTCATCACACAAAAAATCTTCTTAGAATTAAAGCTTCTTTGAGAGGTCCAAAAAACTAAAAATTAGATGGCGCTAAATTTGGACCATAGGCTTGATGTTCCATAACCCCCGACTTCAGTTGTATGGGCTTGTCCAATGTGTGGGCTGCCGTGCAGGGATGGGTGTTGTCGTGCAATAGCACAATACCCTTTACATATTTCCTCTTCTTATAAAGCGGATTGTTGGTTTCAGTACATTCTGAAGATGTGATGCAACCATTGGCAGGAGAGTTGATGTTGACTGTCCTCTGGGACACTAAAGGCCTTAAAGGGGTTGTGTCACCAGGTTTGTTTCATAGAGCAGAGCAACATTCTTTCATTCTTGCATCCAGTCACTTCCTGGTTAGGCTGTGGGTTATTAGCATAGATAAGATAATGTGATAAGTAGTCTAGATAAGATAAATCTCCTGCTCTGAGGTCCAGAGAAGCTTCAGAGCTAAAGTAAACAGTAGTAGTTTCTGTCTTTTGTCTGAAGGATCAGATAAGACTCAAGCTCTCAGGCTGCCTGCAGTTCTGTCTTCAATAAACAATAGAAGGAACCAATTTAACAGCTAAATAGCTTAGTCCATATTTTATTGCAATATCCAACACAGACGTGACACACGTATATTCTTGTATAAGCCTCAAAAGGTTTTCGGCATGCATGCAAAGAAAGGTATCCTTTACTGAGCTACAACGCTGCATAAGCAGTAGTGAGAGTTGCTCAGACACCGCCGTACACTCAAGATGCAACGTTCGAGAGTCCCTGCCCTCTTTTTCAAAGCACGTGTTGTAACATTTCCCTGTTTCTTCTCCTTTAAAAAACCTATCTTAACCATTTACTAACCTAGCCTTAACTTCATAAAAACACTCTAAAATTATTGTCTTCATTTAGACCCTTTTTGGGCTCTTAACCACAAGTTAAACAATCCAAAATAATTTTCCCTTCTAAGCAAGTTTACAGTTGATATCCTCACAATTCGTTCCTATTAAATTTATTTCCACAACACAGCCATTTACAGCTCAGCTACATTGTGACTTGCCTCACAGAAGTGCCTTGCTACTGAATTATTCGCCATACTGTTTTCCTCTATCCCTCCCTTCCCCCCCACCTATTTTAGGCTGCTCTCCTCTAGTTTTATACATCCTGATCGCTGAGCGATGTTCATCTTAAAACCGCGTCCTCACACTTCTTGTTTGTCTGACCAACGTATATGCGTCCGACGGACATTTCAATGCATATACGACGTTTTTTAAGACTCACATGTTGAAGAAATCTTGAAGTAAATGGTATAACCCCTCATAGAAGATTTATACTAGGGCCTTTCATATTATCGATCCCCAGTTCTGACAATTAAGAGCAAGGGAATGTTCCCTTCCTTTTAGTAGTCAAGCTACGTTGTTTCCCTAATTCTTTTACTACAATCAGAAGAGCACTAAGTCTTGTCCCTATGGTTTTTCCTTTTCTAATGAAACGAACCTGGGTGTTTCATTAAATAGTACACCCACTTTTTCAATCATCCTTCGAAATATCTTCCATATTATTTTTTTTATAGTTTTTTTTAATAATCTTGAGCATGGCAATCAAACTTAGTTACAAATAGCAACCTATTGTCATTCTGTTTCTTTTTTCTGGATGTTAAAGAAACAGAAATACAATAGGTTGCTATTTGTAACTAAGTTTGATTGAAGCTGTTAAATTTGTTTCCATCTATTGTTTATGAAGCTTGAAATACTATCGGAGGCAAGAGGAAACCCTGATAAGGCCAGGGCATGACATGCAAAATTTCTATAGCGGTAAAGGATTTAAATGTGCCTGCAGTTCTGTGCCATGACCTGGGTGATTACCATTCCCTGCTATCAGATAAGACAAACAGCAGGGGAGAGCAAGCAAAGCAGGTCGGTAACTAGAGAAACCTGAGATCCCTCAGAGGTGATAAAATCATTTGTAGCTCGTCAACAAAAAAGAAATAAAGCAATATATTGGGAAAAAGTCTTCACTTAGTGTTCCCCACATGTTGAAAGCTAATCCTTGTAGTGAGACAACCCCTTTAATAGTCCCACTCCATTTGCTAAAACTACAAAACTGCACTCACCCTAACTACTACTACTATAATAACATTCCATACATTTCTGCTAAACAATTGCTCAAATGATTAGCTATAGTCCTATATTACAACTCGTACATAATTATTGCGTTAGGGATTTACTGATTGTATTGTCAGTACTTACTCTTAATAACAAAGTCTAATACAATGGAACTGTTTGGCCTGTATGTGTATTGTATGGATTAACATCTATATCTCAAAATCTATACTATGAGGGTTTATGGTGTGTTTGAATATTTAAATAATTGACAGTGCAACATCCAGAGGAATAAAGATATATTTTATTAATACTGCAGTAGATGAATGATATTTACCTTATTCATTTTATACTCATCTTTGTTGCGGCATTTAATAGGTATAACATTGGTGTTGAATAAGTGATCACTTTGGGTGTTATACTTTGTAAATAATACATTATTGTTTACTTACCCTATATACGGCATATCTAATATCCAGACGGCTATGGCATATTCATTTCTAACTCTCCTACTGTACTGCTGTGGTTCGGTGTAGATATATCTAATAGTCCATACACACATAATCTACATCTATCATCTTCTATATCAATATAAGGTTTGGAATATCGGCGTACATTCTGTATATTTCGATCTCACGATGTGTTGATTTGATACAGAGAACACATGGGAGTAGGAGATGTATGTATCATATGTAATACTTTCTCCTTTCCTACTGGTTGATTGGTATTTCAATCTGATACACACATACTGCGCACGCGCTATAGGCTGGGTACAGTGAGATACTAGGATGCTTTCTTTTCTTCTGTTGTGTATCGCAATCAAGTGACTTGGACCAGTAACACACAAACGCACTGGGGGCTGTAAGGTTAAATAATGATAATAATGATATAATAATAGGAGATGACACCTCTAGTGCTCATTGGTCAGCGACTATGTTCTTCTGTCTCTAGTGGCCGAAATGCACCTTGGATCGCAAGTTATGGTAAGTGGTGATTGTTAGGTAACTCCCTCATACTATTTGATTTGTCCTTATTATCAGTGTTGTGAGAGTGGCATACACCTATTAACCAAGATATTGCAGCCAATGAATGAGAGTGAACACAATGCAAGTATAATTGGCTTAGTGCTCTGTGGCAGCGGTTGATATATGCATAAATGTGAGCAAAGTTGAGTGCCCCATGCCATAGCCTTATTACCCCTAAAGACGCTGCTAGTCGGCGAAACTTGTTGGAGAGCAGGGGGGGGGGGGGTGATTATTGTATTTTAGGTGATTACTGCGCCCCTGATACATTGCACACTGCAGACACGTTATAATATAGGACTATAGCTAATCATTTGAGCAATTGTTTAGCACAAATGGATGGAATGTTATTAAAGTCATATTATGGTGAGCTCCGTTTTGTAGTTTAGGCTATTGGAGTGGGAATATTAGTAATTTTAATGTATACAAAAAAAAATACGTTAAAAGTGACGTTTTACCTTTCATAGCCAGTGAAAATGGGTTAAGAGTGCCTACTCTAAAGGTTTTAAAGTGTAAGAATATTAATGTTTTTGTACATGATATCACGTCCTATGTCTCAATTATTCCGGCACGTGGAGTGGTACAACTATCCCAATATGTTGCATTTGTGGAAGTTGCATTTGTGGAAGTTGTTAAAAGCTCTTGATAATTTTCGTGCCCTAAAGAGTCCCAGAAGACAGACAACACCGACTTGAGAATAGTTGTGTCTTAAATTTCTTTGCTACAGGAGATGATGGATGCTTCCATTGCATACTCTGTTGCTTGCTTTCAGGCTCGTAAAGGTGAATCTATGTTTAGTCACCATGGACTATGCTACCCAATTAGCCAGAATTTACAGAACATAAAGGGGTTTTCTCACTACAATGATTTGTTTTTAACATGCAGGATCAGGTAATTGAAGACTATTAATAAACGACTTTTTTTAGTTTGCTTTGTTGAGGAGATGAGAGATTTTATCTCTTCTGGGTGCATACAAATTTCTTTTGGTTACCGACCATCTCTCTCTCCTCTCATCTGATTGCTGAAAGCTACTTTGCCGACGTTGGGAACTCACTCTGCTTCGTATAATCTCTAGGAGCAGAGCTTGCTTTGTTTAAGATAAGGGCACTTCTCACTCCTTCGTGTTCTTTAGTCTTGTGTACCACAAATTTAAATTTCCTGCTGTCATTTCACTTTAACAGGCTCAGCTGGGAATAGCAGAGCTGATATGCCAATTACTGCTATAGACCCTCCCACAGCCTAGCCAGGAAGTATGAGTCTGAAGCTGCCTTTGACTTTGTGAAACAGCCCTTTTAAAGCTGATACGAAACAGGACATAGGCGGATCCAGCACTCAAGTTCATCTTTTTTCTGCAACCGCTTCAACAGTTTGTCTTCAGCTTTTCGTGAATCCGACCCAGAGTTCTTTCTTCATTTATCACAGTCGTGGCTGTAGCTGAACGTTCGGCTTGCTCTGCATTCATCTCACTAGTACAGTCATTTTGGAAACTTTTCAATCCACTCACAGATGACTCTATGAGAAAGAAGTTGATGAATTTGAGCTCCGGCACGCTTTTAGCGCACAAAAGCATAGTCACATGACATTCTCTAAGATACAACCTATTACTACTCTTCCTGCCCTCACTGTTTGCATTAAAAATATTAAAGTGTGGAAAGTCTTTGAAGACCCCTTGTGTGTGTGTGTGTGTGTGTGTGTATGTATATCTATATATAAATCATAAATATATATATATATATATATATATATATATATATATATATAACAATGATTTTAATTTTCATCGTCTAATTACTAGGAAGTCACGTTGCTTATACTGCCTTCAGTTTCTTTTTCAATCAGTGTCAGGTGGGGGGTCTTTGTGTTTCCAGATTTGTGAAATAAAAGCCACAAAACTGCTATACATTATAGAACTCTATAGACCGCTAGACAGCATAAGCAATGTGATAATTTCCCTTTTAAAGTTCCAATTTAAAAATGTTCTATTGTGTTTCTACAGCTCTGAACACCTAGGGGGACTTGTATGAAAACTGTCTTGGTCTAAGACTTTCTTTGTTGCCCATAGCAACCAATCAGAGCGTCCCTTTCATTTTTTCAGAGCACTAGATGAAATGTAAGGGGAACTCTGATTGGTTGCTATGGGCAACAAAGAAAGTCCTAGACCAAGACAGTTTTCATACAAGTGGCCCCTAGTGTGTATCCATAGTCAACAAACAAACCCTGTGTAGTGTGATGATGCAGTCATACTCTCTTCTTTATATCCTTTATTCCTTCGTTACCAACCAGAGATATATTGGCATAAAATTGGTAAGAGATAAAAGGGATCAGACTGTGCCATACAGATACATCATCTGAGCAAAACAAAAACTGAAGATCATTTTTTATTAAAATCAACAGTAAAGTTGCTTGAAAGAGATTTCCCATCTGATTACTTTAACATCTGCAGCCAGCTCTTAGCACTCTTGCTTGACTGTATTTGTAACTCCCATAGAAATGTACAGGAAAAGCTGCATAAGCTCTGCTTCCTCTCTGTTCTGTGGCTGGCACATATCTCGCTACGAGTTGGCCTCAGATGCAGAAGTAATGAGATGGGAAAGCCTCTTTAATGCTTATTTTAGATGTATGGGACAGTAAAAATAGTTGTTGTGTAGGCGTGCATAACTTAAGTGAATTTCCTTTTTAAGAATTTTTATTCACTTAAAAAGTTTTAACACCCGACGATTTCCCCAGATCATAACAAAGCACTCTCTTTTTTTGTTGCACTGTTATTCAGTTAGATTTTCATGCTATTTTTCTATAAAAGTTTATTTATATGTAGTTTTTACATTAAAATTGAAAAATAAAACCGAAGTTTTTTTTATATATGCTGTTTGGACTCTAAACATCGTGCGCCTTATAAGATAAAAGAAAGACCTTAAACGGATTTTGCCAAGAAGTGATTTCCTTAGCTAACAGGCTGCCACTGTCCTCTTCAGCCTTGACAAAAGGGGCGCTGTGTTCCTGTGTTTAAAAAAACCAGTGCCTCCTCCGTGATGTCATTGCACCACCTCCCATGCACGCTCCCGAGGCTGATACTCATTATGCCGTCAGCCTTTGTAGTGTGAAAAGCTCTGAGGTCTAGCTGAGTAAGCATGGTGTTTTGCTAAACCACAGAGAAGAACTCTGTATTGTGCACAAGCTGTATATGTTTTGTTTTCTCCCTCTTATCTACTCGGGAAAAAGATAAGATCTGAGCAGGCAGTCACTGACTACTGAAAGGGGAAGGGCAGGAGAAAAGATAAGATGGGTGAGCAGGGAGCTGACTGCATGTTTACTTATATAATTACATTACAGCGATTCTCTGGTGGTGGGGGGCGTGACTGAGAGAAGCAGAGCTAGTGCACATGCCCTGTAGCACTGCTCTTCTCTCCCCCTCCTTTCAAAGCTCTTCATGCCATCAGATAAGAAGTGCAAACAACGCAAGTGCCAGCCAGCCAGGAGCTGGCAGGAGATACTGTGAACAAGCAGTAAACATATGAAAAGTTAGGTTACAGCTCTTACAGGCTACATTTTATTTAATCACATATATTTATAAAAGTGGTTAAATACTCATTTTGGAGGATCCCATGTCAACATTAGATCGTGGCAAAACCCCTTTAAGAGGGCACCTCTTTAGCTAATAGGACTCAGCAGCTCCTGCAGTTTTATGTTATCCACTTACAGATAGTCAAACAATTTAGAGGGGTTTAAGTAGTACTGCTGGTGCTGTGTAAGAATAGAAAAATACTTCCATACCTCCCCACTCACCACTTTTCCAGCACTGCATTGCGAGGTCCTAGATTTACTTCTGGTTCTGACATTTGGGTTTTTGCTGCTGCAGCCACTGTTTGGCTACAGTGATCATGTGCCAGCCACGAGCAGTGACACTGGCAATGGCAAGTGACCGATGCAGCAGTGATGATCCAACTGCCAGGATCGAAAGTACTCAAAAAACCTGGCAAGACCATCAAAAGCACCACAATTTAGGCTAGTGAAGAGATAAGTTGTGTTTGTTTGTCATAGCCTCAGCAGCAGTATTTGTTTTTTATTTTTTTTTATTTTTTTAAATATTCACCCGGATATTCCTTTTGAAATGTCCCACTGTTCTGCAAGTGACTCTGCAATGATATTTCTATAAGAATATTCCGCAAGTTGTGTACCTGCTGTATAGGAGAATGGAGCACTCTGTATACAAAAAAACTGGAAGTCAGGGATGGTATTAAACCAAAACTGCCTTCTCTCTGAAGAACCCGGCTATTGCTCAGAGCCTGTTCTCCACTAGATCTGTGCAGCTGCTGACTTTGCAGGAACGTGAAAGGAACATACACTTGCAGAACAGTTGGAGATTTCAAGTCGTTTGATGGTCCAGTGGATAACATAAAACTTTTTCATATCCATCCAAATTAAAGCCAGCTCATTATGACCTTGTGAAGGTTAGTGTTGATGTGGATCATTCTGAATAAATCATCTTTGATTGTCAACTTCTTGTAGAATCCGTTTTGCTGCGCATACCAACTTTTGGTTTATTTTTTTTTATTTAGGGCACCTTGGAGTTTCATGATTGCCTGTATACAACTGCTAGCTACTGTTTCTCTTATGGACTGCAATAAACACAGGTATGAGATACATTTAAACATTATTGTAGTGGATTCAGATTCATATTACAAAAGTTTGATGGCTACCGGAAAAAGTATGGGTATTCAAAATGGAGATCTTCAAAAGATACCGTGTTGACTTAAAAGGGTTTTCTCACTACAAAAAATAGCTTTCAACATGTAGGGACAGGTAATTGAAGACTTTTTCAAACTACATTAATCTTCTGATTTTACCTTGGTCATGAGATGAGAGAGATATTACTGCACACAGGTTTCTATGGTTAACTGGTTGCCTGACCATAACTCTGCAATTTGTTTAGAGCAGCAAGTGATGTCACCATGGATAGAGCTCATCCCAGAGAAGACTAATTATCTCTAACAAGATTAGCTTTTGTTTACATTAAAGCAATTGTTTTCACTGAGCTCACTTGTAGCTTTGTTTATTGAAGATGACATTCCTGCACATCTTTGTAATGTCTCAGCTAGTTACAGAGAAGCTAAATATGATCACAGCTATAGAACCACCAACAGCCTGCTGAGACGAGGATGGAAAGCTGCTTGTGATTTAGTAAAATGGCATGATGAGAAAACCCCTTTAAGGGATGCGCAGACTTCAATGGAGCTTTTCCTGGTGAGACCCAAATGAACCGTGGTTTGTGTGATTAATGTGCATCTTAATCCACAATAAATCTGGTAAAAAAGAATCGACAACATACTCTTACATAAATCCAATCATTGGCTGCAAGCTGAGAGATTGGTTAAAGCCCAAATCATATAAGAAATATAAAGAAGTAACTTAAAGGGATGTTTTGACCGTGCAGTTTCACGGAGCCTGCTGTAAACGGCCAGCTTCAGACTCTCACTTCTTGTTCAGCCTGTGGGTGGATCTTGAGCAATGATACCAATATCAACTCTGTTTTTCCTAGCAGAGTCAGATAGATGGACATTAGTAATTAAAGATTTTACAGTAGGACTCAAGTCTGCAGAGCTCTAAAGAGTTAACGTTTATTAATAGCATAGATAAACAAGCTTCTGAGTTGCTGATCACATACAGCAAGGAGTGATGTCACCTGGGTCAGACAGGTCAGATGGAGAGCAGAGAGAGGTGGTCAGTAACCTAGAGAGACTTGTGTATACAAGCAGGCGATAGCATCTGCTTTAACGAAGAATAGAAGCAAAATCAAAACAGCAATGTATTTGGTAATATTTGTATTTACCTTTGCTTATATGTTATATTAGAGCTAATAATTGTGGTGAGAATACCCCTTTAAATTGCCTACACCCACATGCAAAATCTATAACACACAACCCCGTACATATAACTGCTTTGAATTCATAGGAAGAGATTTTATCACACACTAATGTCACAGAACAAGGGTAAGATGAGTTTGGATGTGTCAGTTAATAGATAAGAAAGAAAATGATGTCACAGCAAAAGCATAACAGTATTCTAATATAGGAATAGTACTCTTGGACCTGGTTCACTTTTGCCTCACAGGTTCTGTCTAACAGGCCGCAAAAAAAGCACAGCATGCAGCACTATTTTTTCTGTTGATGTGATGGACTATATTTGGAAAATCTGATGGACCCTGTTATGGTCAATAGAGTCCGCTGGGCGGCGTTGGGGTCCGTCATGAAAGAGATTTAGCACGCACATTATTTTTTTTCTGTTCCATGTGAGCCATCCCTTAGTGATTTCATAGAACAGGGTGAAATAATGCAATTACCCATGCTGTGTACATCTGAAAGATAACGTACACATTTATATCGTAGTACATTTTTTAAAATTATTTAGGTTTTTTTTTTTTTAAATCCCACTAAGAGGTTAATTCATGTTAAATAATGTAAGCAATAAAAGAAATCCCCAAAAATATCTTTTTCATGTATTCACATAAACATATGTACATTCACATCTAAAGTGTATCAAAAACAGTACAATTTCTACTGTATAAAACAGCCCCATACAGCCGCAGCTTCAGTGGAGTTGTTCTTCTCTGAGCTTCCTACAGTTCACTTTTTATGAAGCCTCTGTCCCAGACTGGCCTACAGTTCAGTGGCAGAGCAAGGCATTTCTTGTGCCCCACATCTAATTCTCACTACCCTCTGCCACCAATTAATGTAACTTTTTTTTTTTTCTAGATATACCAAAGGTTTTTCATTATAAATGAAGCAGGTTGTACGTTCAAGCAGAGCTATATATATATATCGAAAAGAGCATCAAGTATAGAGACCCTGCAGCCTTGGGCGCTGCCCAAACCACTCATGTAACCTCTGACTCAGTCATAGTAGAACATGACACCCCCTCCACTTTGTAGGTTGGTAAAATGGTGCCCTTTAAGGGTAAGTGCACATGATGGATTTGAATGTGAAATTGGACCTAAATTTCACCTTCAATTTGAACATTAAAATCCACATGCAATGCGACTCCCATTCATTTGAATGGACCATCTGCACTGTAGTTTACACTGTGAAATACAGCACAAATTCTCTACACCAGGGGTTTAAAACAGGGGTTGGAAGAAGTAAAGTAATATAGATTTCCATTCTTTGAATTGGATCCTCCTCAGAATTGCTTTGACAGACATGACGCAGATTTGCCCCATTGACAAGGGCCTAAGGGCATGTCCCCACGGCAAGGGTTTTCGGCCGCTTTTTCAGCCGGTTTGCGGTTTTTCAGACCGCCTGAAAAACCGGCCAAAAATGAGCACAATTGTGCTCTATGGAAAACCCGTGCAGCAGTCCCCGGACGGTTTTGCCGCCGGCGGTCCGGCGGCAAAACATTGTAGAAGCACAATCTTACGTCCGGTTTCCCGACGGAAGATGTGCTTCTCAATGGGAGGGGGGAGGGCTGTTCTCCGCTCATCGTGGAGAAAAGCCGTGTCCCCCCCCCCCCTCACCCCCTCCGCGGCCGTGGCAACGGGCGCAAAACAGGACAAATACCGGCCGGCAAACCGGCCGGTATTTGTCCTGTGCCGTGTAAACGCGCCCTAACCCGCATTCAAATCAGAGGAGAAAATTGTCTCAGCAAAGGAAAAATCGTCAGGAGAAATCTGATGTGCGAACTTACCCTTAGGGTATGTTCACATGGAGTTTAGACTCTGATTCTGGGTGTGGATTTTACGTCCAGAAATTGGCATCCAATCTGCCTATACAGTGATTTACACATTACCCTATGTAAAATCAGTGTTGACGTTCAGACCGTGCTGACTTTATGCTAGTTTTATTAGCGTGTTGTGTCCACGCCTACAAAGAATAGACATGTCCGTTCTTTGATGCACTTTACACGCCAGTGATAAAATATGGAAGGCAGTCCGGGTTATTTACTCACTGAAATTCTGCGCTGGCAAGTGTGGAATTTTCAACGAGGAAACTATGCTTTTTCGGCGCTGACACGGTCGTTGTTTGAATCTATCCTTAAAGGAGTTGTCTCACTACATTGATTCCTCTCAGTCCGGTTTCATTTTTGAATACAGGGATGTGTTTACTGGCTTTACAGGCTACTACTGGCCTGCAGTGACGAGTTGCTGAGGACACCAGGTCTGTAGCTATAACGACCAGTGTTGATAGTCTATCATGAGAGATCAGGAAAGAGAGAACAGGTTTGTAGCTATAGCGACCTGAGGAGCTGATGCAGCCCATACAAGAGGGGATATCTAGGGTTAGATAGGACAGTGGGATGCTGTTAATGGACACACATTGCAAAGTGACTTGTTTTTGCAGGAGTTTTAATATAAAAAGCAATCCTTGTAGTGAGACAACCCCTTTAATGTTGCCCAAGCCAGTTGATATAACCAGATTACTCAATTTCAAAAGGCACGTGGCATGTTCTAAAGATATATTCACATGGTGCAGTTCTGTTGCTATTAAAAACCATATTAAAACCGTAATGAGGGGGGAAAAAAAGAAATTTGCCGAAGTATCACAATGTGGTAATTGGCTATGCAGGTTTTGCAGGTTTTACACAATTATTTTACATGTTTCACCTGTAAAAACCAGAGAACTATAACCACATCACAAAACCATGACAATACAGATATATGTGGTGTTCCCGGGTGCGGTTTGTAAAGGGGTGTCCGGACAGTTGAAAATGCTTGTTAGTCTGTCGGGGCTTGATGGAAAATACGATCATACTTCTTGTTGCCATGGCCGTTGCCGTGATCCCAGCTGTAGATGTGAACATTCATCCTTTTCGTGACAGATGCACGTATACTTTGCGGCCTATGATTGGCTGCCCCTGTCTATTTTCCATCATGCTCCAAAGGACTCATGAGCATTTTCCACTGTCAGAACACCCCTTTAAATCAGAATCACACCATGGGAATTAGGCCATGTTCACACGGCTTATTCTGGGACGTAATTCAGTCCGTAATTACGCGCCGAAGTGCGCCAATTACGGGCCAAATTCGTCCCAGTAACTACGGTAATGCACAGTTCTCATAGGGAACTATGCATTACGTCTCCTCTCCCTGCTCGGCGAAAACGCCGAGGGGGGAGATAATTGACAGGTCACTTTCTAGCGGCGTATACGTGCCGCTAGCAATGACTGTCTATGGGCCGGCGAAGTGCCGGCCCCCCGCTCGCTCCCCCGCTCCCGGCCACACGGCGGAATTGCGGGGCGGAATTACGCCCCGCAGTTAAGCCGTGTGAACATGGCCTAAGAATCACATTTAACTCGTAGTACTAAGAGGCAGTTCACACTGTGCTACACACTACATTTGTGATATTCATTGGGATACCGTAAAAACAGGTACTTCAATGGATACAGCAACATGGCCACCACTGCCCTATATAGGTCAATAGAATGAATGTAGTCCTATTTGGACTATGTTTGCCCTGTTTGCTGCAGTATATGCTTGATGTGTAGAATCTACTAGGGTGCTAGACCCTGCTTTTGTGTCCCAAACGAAGAGACTGTTTGTTTTATTTGATGCCAGTGTATGCTTGATTTGCAGGATGCACATGGATGGTAGACCAAGCTTTTGTCACAGAAACGTATACCGGCAGCAAATAGAGCAAACTCCAAATAAAACTATGGTTGCTTTATTGATCTCTATGAGGCAGCGATATCGTTTTTCACAGTACCCCCGAATGATACCGCAGATGGACGTAGAACGCTTTGTAGCTGGATAACACTTGGTAGACATACAGTACTACTGCTGCACCTATCCTGCTCATGCTCCATTCATTCCTGTGAGACATAGACGTCAGATTTTTGTGGTTTTACCAATTCTTGTAAGTCTTTTAATGTAGACGGTTACATCATGAGAATTGTATTCTGCACAATAAGCACAAATGAGATGAAAGTCGGTTTGTTTATACCCCCCGCCCCTTCTAATGTCCATAAAAGACTGTCACATCGGGAATCGTCCCACACACATTTCTGCCCAGTGATTCATACCGTCCACTACCCCCCACTTCAAAGTCTGGTCCAGCTTAACCACAGACATGTCAAGATTCTGGAAATGTTACATTTGCATTCTGAGTAGCTGAGAGCTTACAAAGGACATTACCATGCAGGCAGAACGCTCAAGCATCAGTCTTCAGGGTTGCTATGAAGGAATATACAATCTGACACCCTGTTCTTGCTGTGATGTAGAAGGGTGCATGGTGGCTTTACACCTATGACATGATCAAGATGTGTATCTTATCTGCCTGCAGTGCTATCTTCACACCTTCCACAAATTCCATTTTTAGCAAAAGAAAAGCAGATGATGTAGTTGTGGATCTCGTCTTATTCTCTGGCACAATATTAACCACTTGCTGACCATGTCATTCCCCATCAGCCCACTTCTTGACTGAGTAATTTACCGTTCCTGTCCCCATCCTGATCAGGCATATTTTCCACTTTTTTATAGCATACGCAGGTTTGAACACTACAATGATTTTTCGCAGTTGGTCAGTCCACTGATTTTTTTTTTTGTTCTTTTTCCCTTAGGGCGCATCCCCATGGCACAGGACAAATACTGGTCGGTTTATCCGACCGGTATTTGTCCGTTTTTTGTGCAGTGCACACGTCCGCGGGAGGACGGCTTTTCTCCACCATTAGTCCTCTCCCTTCACATTTACTTGTTAATATTCCGTCCGAAAACCGGACAGCAGAATGAACAAGTAGAATCTTTTTCTGTCGGCCGGCGTTCTGAAAAACCATCGGGCAGAAAACCCATGCAGTTGGGGACTGCTGCACGGGAGTCCCGTGTAAAAGTTTGCGGCCGGTTCTGCAGACGGTTTGCAAAACCGCAAACCGTCTGAGAAACCGGCCGCAAACTGGTGCCGTGGGGACAAGGCCTTATAATAGGTTCCATTTTTAAGAAATTTTTACATTAGACATTTTTTTAATAATATGAGAGGTTCAAAAAAGAAAAGAATTATAGAGTGGTGGAAAATAAGTTGTGTAATTGTCACTTTTCTGTCATGGACCTTTATTCATAGATGATATAAAGTTTTAGGGTTGTTGGGTGCGGAGCTAAAAGTTATGGTTGCTAATTTTTTTTAAATCACATTTTATTTTATGTGTGTGTTTTTTTGTTTTGTTTTTTTATTACTGTTTGGGGTCAATTTCATATACATAATAGGGTGTCTCTTAAAAATGAAAGTTTAAAATTTCCAGTTGTCATCTCTTCACCTGGTGAGAAAAAAATTTGGTAAATTCTGTTTAAATTTTGGATAACATTTAGAGGTGGCCACAGGGGTCTACATTAGGGTGGGCTTTAGCACAAGGTGAAAAAATGAAAGTGGTTAATTCAAATTTCTCACCCCCTGAAGTTGTTCCACTTATGAAGAAGAGAATTTGTATATATAGTTTTGGCCTTTGGACAGCATTTACAGGTGGCCCTTGCCTTTTCAAAAATTGTGAATTATTGCCACCTGTAAATGCTGTCCAATTGCAAAAACAATTTAAACAAATCCTCCTCGTCACCAGTGGAACAACTTCAGGGGGTGAGACATTTGCATTAATCACTTTCATTTTTTCACCTTGTGCTAAGGGCCACCCTAATATGTAAACTTCAGTGAAGGTGAAAATACAGGGGATACAACCCCTCTATTGCTCTATAGAGCTGATCTAATAAGACCCTGCAGCATCTTCAACTGTGGAACTCCTATAGTCCCAGCAGGGAGGCTTATGACTAGTTTATATACATAGCAGTTAGGAAATAGAGAATAATAGAGCAGACATAGCCCAGCGTATCCAAAAATAGGAAAATGTCCAGCACCAAAGAGATGATAAAAAAGACCCTGTTTATACTTCATTTAAAAATTCATAGGTGTCCAATCCAGAATAAAAAATGCATGGCGAATCACACACTTATGCGTATCGGGCTCTGGAATGCTCACAGCGTAGTGGTTACTAACACGTGTTAGTATATAGTGTACAGTGCGGTCACTGCATGGACGTTCCACAATGTCTGTTTAGAGATAACCTGCCACTGCCCGGACGTTTGAAGTTAATGGACTGTCAGCAGCAAGTTTAAGGGGTTATCCACTTCACAGTATTTTTATATATTATACAGGCAGTTTTCGACTTAAACCGTTCTGACTTACATCTGTCCCCTAGTTACAAACGGAGACTTATGGGGCATGCTGGCACTTGTAGTTCCATGTTCCACTGCAGATAGTAGCTGTGGAACGACAAGTTCCAGCATGCCACTGCAGCACATGAGATGTAAACAGGGCTGTGGAGTCGGCAAGCCAAAGCCTCGACTCCGACTCCTCAATTTCCCAAACCCCCGACTCCGACTCCTGACTCCCTCATAAATGGCGCACGTTTAAGTGATAACCTTACTGTAGTAAAATTATAACATCCGGCTTTTATCACCTTATGATACAATAATCAAACTATTTAGGTAGAACAGACACTGACAAGCAAAAGGGTAACAATGTTTTGATCTTTTGAACACTTGTGGGTAGAGTTGAAGAAAAAAACTGTATTTGTATACCAAGTCCAGTCTGCACCAACATTGGGAATGTGTAGAAGAGACCTGGGATCAGATTTTGGTCAATATATGCTTGAATCTGATCCAGAGCCCAGAAGGATTCAGGCAGAGCTGAAAACCAAAGGTGGATTTCCCAAATACTAACAAAATAATAAAAATTAACTATTTGTTTTTTAGGAGCAAAACAGTAACAATGCAGTTACAGGAAAGAATCTGCAGAACTAAGCAGATGCTAAATACTTGCAAGTCAAATTTATCTATAAGATAAGTGAGATGACTGTATATAAAATTACAGTAGCCTCATGTACAAAGCTGTAGTTGATGGTGAGATATGGAGCCTGAAAGTCACAAGTTCAAAACATTGTTACCATTTTGCTTGTCAGTGTAAAATATATTTATCGGAAATGACTTTAGAACACAAAAAATTGTAAATATGCTAAACACTGCAGGAACAGTTGTGGAGTCTCTGATTTGTTCTGAGAAATAGTATTGCCTCCATCAGATCCTGCATACATGACCTCACATCTGATCTTATTATTTCCAGGCTAGAGAACGGCCTCTCTACACTAACTTGGGTTGGGGGCAAAGTGGTGACCACATGGGCAACATCTCTAATAAGGTCGGGGTATAAAGGAATCGCCTCAGCCACAGTCAGTTTTGATGAATGGTTGAACTCTTCTAGTTCTTTGAAAGCAGGTGAAAAATGTTGCTGAAATCTGTTTGCCCTGGGAGCAGAATCTTTTTCCCCTGGGGCAGCGCTTTGCCTGCTCCATATCATCAATTACACTCCTCATGTGATGAGGCTGAAAATATGGGAGCAGTAGCAATGGCCGGACCCAATTCCTCTTGCTCTTTGCACTGCATAGAACTAACTGGACCAACTTATTATATATTTTGGGAGTCGGAGTCGGTCCATTTTATAACGACTCCTGCAAAATGGGCACCGACTCCGAATCCAAAGCCCTGGATGTAAATTATGTGAAATCTTCTTAAAAAGGGCACAGACTGCAAAACAAATGTAAAAACCCCTCCCTATACTAACCAACACTAACCAAACACCCTTTTGTACTGGAGTTACATTTAATAAATATACCTGTTCCGACTTACATATAAATTCAACTTAAGAACAAACCTACAGTCCCTATCCCATTCATAACCCAGGGACTGCCTGTATTTGAAATAAGAAATCATCCAATTTTCTAATACACATGTATTAAACATTCTGCTCTTGAGGGATAAGGTTTTTCCTTGGGAAGAGGCACCATTTTTGGGATGCCAAGACTTATTTGTCTTGATCACTTCACTGAAATTTAAGTATTTTCTAATAAGCTTATAGGAAATCCGCTGAGAGTCCTGGCTGGCTCTTTTCTCATGAGCCTTTTAGAATCCATTTCAATTTTAGTAGAGCAATAAAGGCACGTAAGTCTCCCCATGTTTCCTCTCACTAATGAGAAACCTGACATCTTTTGAGCTACACTCATTGCCTTTCACCAGCCAGCGTTCTCCTCTGCACTGATAAGGGGCAACACCCTGAAACAGCTTTCTGCCGATGAATAACCAGCATTGCTTTATTAATCCTTTTCACATTGCAAGGCTCAGTGAGACGGAAGTGACCTAAGAGACACGAGATCCGGTAGAGTCCAAGCTCTTTTTTTTTTCTCAAGAGTCTGTTAAAATAAATTTAAATATTCTGTAACGTTTTTTATACCAATGCAGTAGGCCTCTAACTAGAAAACTAAAATAGTATAGCCCAACGTGCTGTCTATTTATTGACTCCCACTGCCAGCTGTATGGGCTAGCAGGGTTACATGACATCTGTGGGGGAAGTGATTAGCAATAGTGCTGTAATCATTATTATTAATATGGTTATTTTACAATGTCTTCTCTGTGTGTATTGACTTGTATAACAGCTGTCTCTGTAGGGGATGCCATGTTGCTAATAAAGTTAACTGTAAACAAAAAACACAACACAAGTGTAGGTGACATTGTCATGTTGTTAATAAAGTTAACTGTAAAAAAAGAGATAAAACAGCAGAAGATGGTGAACCTCTCTAGATACTGACAGACATGATAAGATGTTACTAGGGGTAGTAATACTGGAGAAATTTTGCTCCTCCATACACTACTGTCACCTGGATACCAGGGTCACATGACCCGTGTGGTGATCACATAAGACCCTGCTCGAGGTGGTAATACTGGAGAAGTTCTGCTCCTCCATACACTACTGTTATCTGGATACCAGGGTCACATGACCTGTGTGGTGGTCACATGATAAGATGTTACTGGAGGTAGTAATACTGGAGAAGTTCTGCTCCTCCATACACTACTGTTACCTGGATACCAGGGTTACATGACCTGTGTGGTGGTCACATAAGACGCTGCTGGAGGCAGTAATACTGGAGAAGTTCTGCTCCTCCATACACTACTGTTACCTGGATACCAGGGGTTTCATGACCTGTGTGGTGGTCACATGATAAGACGCTGCTGGAGGCAGTAATACTGGAGAAGTTCTGCTCCTCCATACACTACTGTTACCTGGATACCAGGGTTACATGACCTGTGTGGTGGTCACATGATAAGACGCTGCTGGAGGCAGTAATACTGGAGAAGTTCTGCTCCTCCATACACTACTGTTATCTGGATACCAGGGGTTTACATGACCTGTGTGGTGATCACATGATAAGACGCTGCTGGAGGCAGTAATACTGGAGAAGTTCTGCTCCTCCATACACTACTGTTACCTGGATACCAGGGTTACATGACCTGTGTGGTGGTCACATGATAATACACTGTTGGAGGCAGTAATACTGGAGAAGTTCTGCTCCTCCATACACTACTGTTACCTGGATACCAGGGTCACATGACCTGTGTGGTGGTCACATGATTAGACTCTGCTGGAGGTAGTAATACTGGAGTTCTGCTCCTCCATACACTGCTGTTACCTGGATATCAGGGGTACGATAAGATGCTTCTAGAGGTGGTAATACTGGAGACGTTCTGTTCCTCCATAATCTACTGTTACCTGGATACAGTGGTTACATGACTAACACCATGTTTAGTTAATGGGAACTATTACCATAGACAGGAATGTGAGCTGTTCAATTTTTTTATTTTATTTGTTATTCTAGATGGAGGCCTCCTGCATCGGTATAATAGAGGTATGGGAGCAGAAGTTTTTAATAGCTGTGTATTGGAAAATTGTATGATTTCCTAATATATACTAAATAAAAATAATAAAAAGTAGACATCCCCTTTAAAGAGAACCTGTGGCAATTTCTGACATGTTTGTTTAAGCAAATATCAGTATTTCCTGTGAAATAACCGTTCTGGTACCTCTTTCCTTAAAAGGGTTGTCTCACTACATCAGTTCATCTTATCTCAGTCCTGTTTTCTTAGTTTCATTTTTGAGTTAGGGGCGCTTACTGGCTTTACCGGCCTGCAGTGAAGAGCCGCTGAGGACACCAGGTCTGTCGCTATAGCGACCTGAGGAACTGATGCAGGCCATACAAGAGGGGAGATCTAGGAATAGATTGAACACTGTTAATGGACACATATTGCAAAATGACTTGTTTTTGCAAGATCTTTAACATAAAAATAAATCCTTGTAGTGAGACAACCCCTTTAAATTTCAGTTTTATGGTTCCTCTATTCTTTCTTTAACTCCTTAACAACCATGCACCGTCTTTTGACGTTGTGCATTTCAGGTCGTTCGTCTGCAGCGATGTCTTCTGACTTCACTGCAGACATCGGAGTTTGCGGCGCCTGGCGCCAAAGCAGCTCTGGGGTCGGGGCTGTACTACACAGCTCCTGCGAGCATCGGGGAGCGGGGAACCTCCGCTCCCCATTGCTTTAACTCTTAGATTGCCGCAGATCGTCACTGCAGCGCAATCAAAGGGTTTCCCTGCTCTGTCGGGTGATCGGAATGCCCGGTGACCCGACAGAGCCAGGGGAACGGCTGCACAGTCAGCCCTGGGGACCTAGAGACCCCAGGGCTGTCTGTGTAACAAGCCAGTGATCAGGCCAGACTGCGTGCTGCCCTGATCACTGCCTGTGTCAGACTGACACAGATTATAATGTATTAGCATATATGAATATGCTAATACTTTTTTTTTTTTTTTTAACTTTACACTTATTAATGTAACACAGTTCTCCCTTCATGGGATTTATAAATAAAAAAAATAAAAAAGTAAAAAACATAAAAAGTGTAAAAAAAAAAAATTTATAAAAAATTTTTGTACATACATTACACACAGAAAAACTACACATATTAGGTACCCACACGACCGTAATAACCTGTAGAATTAATCTAACAAGTTAAGTGTGAAATGTGAATGGTGTAAGACAATGTTCACACGGCTTATTGCCGTGCAGCGGGGGTGGGGAGCCGGCAGCTCGCCGGCCCCATAGACAACCTTTATTCACGCAGCGTACACACCGTAAATAATGTGCACGTCACTTTCTCCCTGCTCGGCGGATTCACCGAGCGGGGAGAGGAGACGTAATCCATAGTTCCCTGAGTACTGTGGATTACCATAATGCCTGGGACTGATTTCAGCCGTATTGGAGCGTAAATACGGCGCTCAATACGGCTGAAATCAGTCCCAAAATAAGCCGTGTGAACGAGCCCTAAATGTAAAATGTAAAAAAAATAATGAAAAAAATTCTGCAATTATTTATAAGTGAATTTAAACTATTCCCCCGTAAAGTACAACTTGCCCTCGAATAAAACGACCCCTTTAAATACAACTGCTTTCATTGAAAAAATAAAAAAGTTACAATTGCTGAAATTCAGGGAGGCAAAAACTAAAAAAAAATGTTCTGGTCGTTAACTACTTTTCAGGCGTTCGGCTTAAGGGGTTAAAATGTATTACCAATATGACTGGGGGTGTAATGGGGCATTTTCTTGTATAGTTCTGTGTTTTGTTGTTCCTCTGTTATGGCAGTTAAGTATGCATGTGTGCAGGGACACACCCCTTGAAAATTGGAATGGTAGCACCCAGCTGACTAATTCATTATTGGGTTTCCAGGAGTAATAACATTGGAACAGCACAGGAGCGCCCCTGACTCGCCAGCAGCTGCCAGTACAGGGGAGGAGGCGGGACGGATCGTTCCCGTCCTGACTCCTCCCCGGGTATCAGCGTCGCAGGGGGCGCAGGCTTTCACCGCCCCCCTGTGACGCTGCGTCCCCTCGGCGGCAGAGGCAGCTTTGCTGCCAGGAGATCCCTGGGAGCTGCGTGCAGTGTAAGCAAGCGTGATGAGTCACGCTGCTTACAACCGTCAGCAACCTCCAGCCGGACGCAGGGGCCAAGGTCGGGGATAATTTTTTTTATTTATAATTACAGGGGGAATCATGGCTACAGGGGGGGGACATCCTGGTACGGGGGAATCACTGGGGTACGGGGGGGGAATATGGCTACGGGGGGGACATCAGGCTCAGGGGGGGACAACACTGGCTACAGGGGGGACATCACTGGCTACAAGGGGGCATGTACTGGCTACAGGGGGGGCATCAATGGCTACAAGGGGGGCATCTACTGGCTACAAGGGGGGGCATCACTGGCTACAAGGGGGGGCATCAATGGCTACAAGGGGGGGCATCACCGGCTACAAGGGGGGGCATCACTGGCTACAAGGGGGGGGGGCATCACTGGCTACAAGGGGGCATGTACTGGCTACAGGGGGGACATCACTGGCTACAAGGGGGGGCATCACTGGCTACAGGGGGGGACATCACTGGCTACAAGGGGCATGTACTGGCGACAGGGGGGGACATCACTGGCTACAGGGGGCCTCACTGGCTACAAGGGGGGCATCAATGGCTACAATGGGGGTCATCACTGGCTACGGGCATCACTGGCTATAAGAGGGGCATCTACTGGCTACAGGGGGCATCACTGGCTAAAAGTGGGGCATCACGGCTACAGGGGCATCACTGGCTATAAAGGGGCATCACTGGCTATAAGAGGGGATCACTGGCTACAAAAGGGGCATCACTGGCTAAAAGAGGGGCCTCACTGGCAAAAAGGGGCATCACGGGTACGGGGCATCACTGGTACAGGGGGACCCTCACTGGGTATAAGAGGGGCATCACTTGGCTTATAAGAGGGGCATCATGGCTATCAGAGGGGCATCACTGGCTATAAGAGGGGCCCCACTCTGGTATAAGAGGGGCATCACTGGCTATAAGAGGGGCATCACTGGCTACAGGGGGCATCACTGGCTACAGGGGGCCATCTACTGGCTACAGGGGGCATCTACTGGCTACAGGGGCATCTACTGGCTACCAGGGGATCCCTGGCAACAGCTTATTAAAAGGGCATCACTGGCTATAAGAGGGCCATCACTGGCTACAGGGGGCATTACTGGCTATAAGAGGGGCATCACTGGCTACAGGGGGGCATCACTGGCTACAGGGGGGCATCACTGGCTACAGGGGGCATCTACTGGGTACAGGGGGGCATCGACTGGCTACAGGGGAAATTTCTTCACCTCGCCCTGAGTGAAATTTAGCCTAGGAACGGCCCTGACTGTATCGGACAATAAATGCCCGAAATCGACAGGTTTTTTTCCAGTGCAGGTCGCTTCTCATTTTTTTTACGTCGTCCATATAATTGTATTGTATGGAAGGATGCTGAGAAAACTAAAAGCGCCGGTGTACTATACAACATGTTGTATAATACGCCGGCGCTGAAAGACGATCGTAGAAAAAACAACCTGTGGAAACTACTGCTCATCTTTTCTATTGTAGTCTATGGGGCTGAACAAATTATCGTATTTTCTGCGCTTTTAAAACCCTTAAAGCAGCAAAAATATGATCATAACACTATGCAGTGGAGACCTAGCCTTATTCGATTCCATAGTGTTTTGTTCTGAAGCATTTCATATATGCAGCTATTTAGTACTGGTCCTGAAGTTGCCATGTGGCTTTTACTTAAAGAGAACCGGTCACATAGTTTATGCCCCCCTTGCTGAGGACAGCACAAGCTAGTGACAGACCTGCTGTTTCCAGCGCTGTGCCCCTAAGGCTATTTTCAGCGCGTATTTCGACGCATATTTGCGCCCTAATACGGGTGAGATGAGTGCCAAAATTCTGGTAATCCATAGTTCTTATAGAGAACTGTACGCGCCGCACAGGGGCGTAGCATTTGGGGGTGCAGCGGTAGCAGTCGCTACCGGGCCCAGCAGCCTAAGGGGGCCCAAAAGCCCTCCTGCCACATAAGAAGACACTAGTTTTGTAAGTGGTGCATAGTAACTGGGGGGGCCCATTTCACTTTTTGCACTAGGGCCCAAGAGCTTGAAGTTACGCCTCTGGCGCCGCAGTACGTCGTGTGAACATACCCTTATTCTGTAAGATGCTGTCGTTTTAGAGCATTTAATGCTCAAACCTTATTCATGAGCAGGTGTTAACCACGCCCACCAAAGGCTAAGCCCGCCCACCTGGCAGTTATCCACAATGTTTCTTTACCTATTCAAAGTAATAGGTTAGTCAGTTGGGAGGTGGGCATGGCTAGCCTCAGGTGGGCAGGGTTTGAAAAAAAACTGACTCTTTGAATGACTCTTCTGGCTGAAAACTGCAGATTTGAGCAAAAAAAACTGCTGCATCTTACAGAATAAGGGACACAGCGCTGGAAACAGCAGGACTGTCACTAGCTTGTACTGTCCTCAGCAAGGGGGGCATAATCTAAGTGACAGGTTCTCTTTAAGATTATACTGAAATTCTGATCACAGTATTTAATTGCCAGAACATCAAGCAGTTGCTTTCGCACACGTTGATTTGTGGGGCTTACAGATGACATTTTTAGTATACTTGTAGATCTGTGATCGTGTTTTTAACTTTGTCATTTATAGATATTCACATTATGAGGTAATCAGAAGTGATGATTGAAATTGGTCAATTCGTAGTCCTAATTGAAGTATGGAAGGCACTGTTCATTCAATGAGCTTTGTATTGAAAAGGTTTTTCTCTCTGTACTGTTTCACAGAGCCTGCTCTTCACAGCCAGCTTCAGGCTCTCACTTCCTATTCAAGCTGTGGGTGGTTCTATAGCCATGAGTGGCATATTAGCTCTGTTATTCCTAGCAGAGCATGTTACAGTGGCATGAGTGCAGGAGGTTTGAAAAGTGCATTGCACAATGCTAGAGAGCTGTAAGGAGATAGTTTGTCGGTAACATAGACAAGCTTCTGTGCTGGACATTAGACTCAACAGGGAGTGATGTCTCCAGGCTTGGGCAGGGCAAAGGGAGCAATGTGAGCAGAGAAACACTGTTGGTAACCTCGAAATACTAAGATACACAAGCAGTAGATAAAATCACCTCTATCTCCTGAACAAAGCAAAATCAGAAGAACAATGTATTTGGTAATGGTTTTATTTACCTGTACCTACGTTTAAAGCTAATCATTGTGGTGAGAAAACCCCTTTAATCAATAGTACAAATGAATATAAGAAGCATTTGTAGTAAATCTTATTAGTCAAAGAAATGCCTCTTTTTCCACCTCTCCCTGGGTTCAGCTTGAGAAGCAGCAGCATGGAGAACAATGCACAGCAGTAATGAAGACTGTTGCCATGAATCCAGCTCTGGGATGAAACTGTAAGGTATGTTCAAACGACAGACTTGATAAGGAATCTGACGCAGATTCTTTGTCTAGACCTGCATCTAATCTGTGTCCCATTCATTTTGTTCTTTATGTGAACTACGGCAACAGTTTTTTTTCAACCTCTGTCTTAAAATCCACAGTGCAAGGGGCAAAAAAAAGTGAGATGTCGCTCCTCTTGATGTGGAATCTGCTCAATTCCCTTGGCAGACAGCTGAGATATTGAATATCTCCATAAACATGGGGCTAATCCACACCAAAAATCCATTTTTTAGGCACTTTTTTGGACACTGTTTTGGGCACTGAAAATGAAGTGTCATGTCAATTCCTGAAGTGTTTTTAATGCTGACAATCCCCATTGGAATCCATGGAGAGCTTCAAAACCCTGCCAAGAGCTCGGTGCGGTTTTTAAAGCATTTTTGACGTGTTTTTTGGTGCTGTTTTTGACCTGGCTATTAATTTGTATGGGTGTTTTAGAAGGAAAGCACTCGTCTGAAACAGTGCTGCAAACCTTCGTCGGAAAACACCTGGTTAAATCCTCGTCAAACCCTCGTCTGTGAAGTGCTGAATTGAGGTGCTTTTCAGACGAGGTTTTGACACCGATTTGGACGCTTAAAATTCAGCATCCAAATCAGCCATGTGAACCAAGACAGGATTGAATGCTAGAAAATTAAAGGTTGTCTCACTACAAGGATTGGCTTTTTATGTTAAAGATCTTGCAAAAACAAGTCACTTTGCAATATATGTCGATTAACAGCGTCCTACCTATTCCTAGATATCCCCTCTTGTATGGGCTGCATCAGCTCCTCAGGTTGCCATAGCTACAGACCTGTGTGATCTCTCCTGATAGGCTCCAAGTATTTATATAGGTAGATTTTTCAAAATGTAGCCCAACCACTAGTTACCCAGCATAGGAGATCTGCCACTCCATTCACTTCATACTTTGTAACACCGCAGGGTAATATTCAACATCGTATTTATTATATCAAAGTGGTAACAAACTTGAATGTATAAAAATACAGAGTTACTTGTGTTTAACCATCAATAGCTTTGTGGTCGGACAGTCCATAGAAACGAACTTTTCAGCAGTCCAGTAATGAACTATTCGTGCGTTCGCATAGCACAGCGTTCTCTTCTGAGCACACAGTTGGACAGGCGGGCAGTCCGCGCAGGCGCGCAACGTTTCGGAGGAATCCCTCCTCCTTTCTCAAGCGTGCACTGTCGTAACCAAGCCTACTATTTATACATACACACATAGCGATTAAAAACATGAATAAAACCAGTTACAAAAATACCTTGAGACCTAAAGCCTCATTCATACCTGCTGGGGCTAATTTATTTAAATCATGGATCCAACGGGCCTCCCGTCGTAGGAGACATGTCTCCAGAGTTAACCCTTCGCTCCCTTTTACCTCCTCTAGGACACACCAACGTAAATCAGTCACGTTGTGTCTAAATTCAAAGATGTGTTGGTCACCGTACTCTCACCAAATCTTTTCTTAACCTTACTAGGATCCTCAGTACCTATATTCCTGCCTTTCAATCTGATGTTAGAGCGATGCTCATTCAACCTGGTTTTGATGCTGCAGGCGGTCTGACCGACGTACCCCTTCCGGCACGGGCATTTTAACATATAAACTACGCCCTTAGTATCGCAAGTGAAAGCGCCCTTTATGAATACCTTCCTGCCGTTGGTAGGATGCGTGACATATGAACCTTTAATTATGGAACTACAATGTTGACACCTGTGACATGGAAATGTTCCCTTTTTTTGAGGATCGAGGAACAGTTGTTTTTTCTGTTTCCCAGTTGTTAACCTACGGGACATAATACGATCTCCAATAGTTTGACCTTTCCTATAAATGAAATATGGTCTATCTTTAAAAAGACGGCCATATTTTTCATCAGACATCAAAACGTGCCAGTGTTTGAGAATGGCCTGTTTGATTACTTGACTATGCTTGTCGAAAGTACTCACGTATATCAATCTATTTTCACTCTTTTTCGGTGTACGTTTAATCAACAAAGTATTATTATCCCTTTGTCCTACTTCTATGGCGATTTGCTCCATAGCCTGTCTGTCAAAGCCTCTATTTACAAATCTGTCAGTTAGTTTTTGATATTGTTTCCAGTACAATTCGTCGGAGGAACCTACACTCCTAGCCCTGGTGTATTGCCCTATTGGTATCCCCTTAAAAGTTTGGGGAGCATGGTAGCTATCTCTGTGCAAGACATTATTTCTTTCAGTGGGTTTTACAAACAAATCAGTAGTTACACCTGTGCTAGTTTTTCGTATTTCCACATCAAGGTATTGGACGACGTCATCATTCACATGAGCTGTACACTGGATCAAAGGGTGCAATCCATCTAAAGATACAACAAAATCAAGAAACTCCTCTTTCGTCCCATCCCATAGGACGAAAACATCGTCCACAGACCTGCACCACGACCTGACATGGCCATATCCCATAGATGTAAAAATAAGATTTTTTTCCAGGGCGGCCATGAATAGGTTTGCATAACTCGGAGCTGCAGGAGACCCCATCGAGGTCCCCTGCAGTTGCAAGTACAATTCCTCACCAAATTTAAAATAATTCTTGGTCAAAACGATTTCCAACAACGTCATCCAAAAATTGATATGTGAATTAGATGATGTTGGATCCTCGCTAAGGGCCTCCCTAGTAGCTTGCATCCCTTCTTCAAGCGGGACGTTTGTGAAAAGAGATGTGATATCCAGTGTACAGAATAAACATGATTGAATATCAGAGATGTTTTCAATAAGCCGCAAAAATTGCCCTGTATCACTCAAAGAATGAGTGTCTTTTTTAACCACTTTCTGAAGGAATGAGTCCACATAAGTGGCCAACGGTTCCAGCAAAGACACTATCCCCGAGACGAAAGGTCGTCCCGGGAGATTCATCAGGGACTTGTGGACCTTGGGAACTAGATATAATGTAGGGTTTCTGGGGTTAGTGCATATAAGCATATTTTTAATTTTATTATCAATAAACCCTTGTTGGCATCCTTCCTCTAATAAATCCTCGATGACTCTAGCAAACTCTCTTGTTGGATCTCTATCCAGTTTTTTATATACCATGGGATCAGACAGCTGAGACATGGCTCTCTCCTGATAGGCTGTCAGCACTTGTTGCTATAGCTACAGACCTGGCTTCTACTGCAGCCTAGTAGAAGCCAGTAAACATGCCCCTGAGTTCAAAAGGAAACTAAAAAAACAGGACTGAGGTAAGATGAATCAATGTAGTGAGACAACCCCTTTAATACAGTGCGCTCACAAGACACAAGGTCTCAGCTAACAGTAAATATAGCACCAGCCGCCTAGGGGTCTCTAGGGCATAATCTATCTCGGGGCCCACATCCTACTGTGCAATGTGGGGGTGACCAGGGATACACTGCATAATAACAGCTCACACTCTGCTTCCACTGAGCATATACTTTAGACATCACATGTATTCCCACGCAGTTCACACCCCCAGAAGCACACTCCCTGCCACCATCTTTCAAGTGAGTGAAAGGAATCTACACTATGTGTCACATGTAACAGCAGCTACTCAAACTCTGCGTAGATGTTCGGGGTTATTTAGGGCAAAGAGGCAAAACTATTAAAGTTTTAAGATTTAGTATAAAGGTTCAGTGCTTAGTTGTAAAAGACATACTTAAAAATGTGCGCCACAGTATAAAATCAAAAGGGATAAAATAACAAAAGACAGACCTTTACCAATGGGAAATGGTTCTGACACTGGTCTGTGATACCACTAGGTGTTTGAAGGAAAGTCCAAAACCGCCTCAGCGGAGCTTCTTTAGGTCTCAGAAAGGAATGGCTAATTATATGTAGGGACACTAAGAGAGCCATAATTCCAGCTTCTGTCATAATTCTGCATAGGAGTCTCCTAGCCAGATATCATGACTGCCAAGTTCCCAAGTATGACTTTACCAACCGAGGCATACCAAATATGAATATGACAGTCCTAATTTGGGCTGATTTCCATTTGCTTTGCTAAAGTCAAAAATTCTTGTGTGCAGGATAGGTTTGGCTGGCCATAATTTCATGAGTAAGTTGTGGAAAACATGGATTATTGAGTATAATTTTTTTCATTGTATATTCAATATGCTCAGCTACCTAGGGGTCATGGTGACAGGTAGTCTGGCTTACAGTCCTCATTCTCTCACTATTCCTCCTTAGCATGTCTTTGTTAATTGGCATAGCTGCCAAAATGATCCATTAGGACTGTGCATGCTAAATGACACCTCTTTGGAATAGAAGACTGCAACATTTCCATAAAAAGGCATGATGCATCACACACAATGTTTATATACAAAATAATTAAGGAAACCAGCATTAAACATATGACCCCAAAGGTTCTTACAACTCTCACCTGATTTAGTAAGCAGGAGAAGATGCAATGGCAGAAGAATACCTACCACTTTTAACAGAATTATCCAAAATTAGACATCGATTCTGTTTTGGATTTTTCTAAACATGATATGATATGTGAACATTCCCTAGAACACTTTACTACACTATGCAGTATCTCTATACCTGTGCCTTCTCTCCACTTTCAGTCTTCATAGACTTTTATGGGGAGCATGTAACCTGATCCCTTATTGAGTTGAATCTGTCTCCTCTCTCAAGATGGATTCTAGCAGTGAATTGAAAGTTAATGATCAGTGCAAGTATTTGAAGGAGAGGCATTTTTCTCTTATTTAATTGTACTATTGATATATGACAAGTTTGTTGAAAGGATGGTGCCTATTAAAGTCTTTGCATTTTCTATTTAACCATTTGTGAGGTTTATTAGACTGATATCCAGTTAAAAACCACTAATGGCCGCCATAATAGTGCTCATGGAGGGTATCGCAAAGTAAAATCTGCATTGTTATTGACTATTTCTGCTCTGATGGTTCTATCTGCATGTCACAGTGGCTCTGGCTGCACTGTAGTCATACATTAAATTAATTAAACATGAAGCTTTACTACATTTTTGACTGCAGTACTTGGCCTACAACCTCATCATTCAAATCCAGTCTAGACATATTGCTGGAATAGACTATGAAGTGTGCCTGAAGAAATGGCCTTAGCCATCTATTCTTTCTATTGCTGTAAACAGATACACATTTTACTGACTGATTGTTGCTAATTAAAATATTAAAAAATTGGTTGTCCCAATCCTAAAATAAATCCTTATTTGTGTTGGGTAAATATTGGAGCAGAATGGGAAAATAGGATCTACAAAATCCCAGTTAAATTAAAGGGACACTTGAGTTAGAAAGGAGTATTTGTGTTAAAACCAATCTTTCCGGAAAATAATTTTCTTAAAAAAAAAAAAAAAATTGCCAGTTTCTTTTTATTTCAGCAGTCCTATGCAATTACAAATTACAAGTAAAATCTTGTCTTTTTTTTACATGATTGTGAATAGATAAAACAATGATTATATTTACTATTTTGCTTGGCAAACTAACTCTATCAGTTCCATCTATAAAACCCCTAAACTAACTTTTTTTTATGTATAACCACTTAACTCTATACACACTATTTAAAAACCTGATTTTCTAAACCTCTCAAATTTTCCCTTTCTCTTTGAGGAATACTCATTTTCTATATAAATCTGGTTTGGGAAAACCCAAACCTATTAACAGAAACCTTATATATACAGTAATTTACTAACTCCAGTAAGGGATCCCAAACATCCCCTTTTTGGGTTATCCCTAATCAATGGACATAAGGCTTCCTTGTTTAAAACCTCTGCAGCGGGTGATACTTTGTAGACAGAGTGAAATTTACAATTTAAAATGTCAATCCGTCCCCCCCAACATTTTGGGAGGTCAGGCATGACATTTTTAAATTTGTGATTTCTCACCTTGGTTTTACAAGGGAAACCTTATATTTTATGTCCATTAGATTAGGGATTAACTTCCAAGTAGGATCTTGGATCCCTTTCTGGAGTTTTAGTAAATTACTGTATATATAAAAGGGTTTTTCTTTATATGGTGGGGTTCACCAACTTGATAATGGAAAGGGAGTTAATCCTTCAGAAGTAGAAGGGAAAATTGAGAGGTTAGAAATCAGGTTTTAAATATTGGTATAGAGTTAAGTACATAATAAAAGTTACGTTTAGTGTTTTATAATTTAGAACTGTAGGTTTAAGGTTGCCTATGGCAAATAGTAAATATAGTGATCAAAAGACACTCTCCTGTTCTCTTGCGAGATTCCCATTTTTTTGGAGATTATTTGAAAACTAATGATTAGCACAACAAATGTTGTTCTGCAGCGTTTTGTGTATTTTCAAATTTTTTCAATTTTTGTGTTCTAAAGTTTTTAACCATAAAATTTTACCCAACTGACAACAAAAGGTAACACAGTTTGAAACTTTTTACTTTCAGGCTCCATATCTCACCATCCACTAGAGCTTTGAATGTGAGACTACAATCATTGTATAAACAATCATCTCAAACATAACTTTGACCTGCAATTATTTAGCATATGCTTAGTTATGCAATTTTTGTCATGTACGCATTGTTACCCTTTTTTCGCCTGGTGGTGGGACAATCTTTTTCTTCTTGTTACTACAAATTAGAACTTGTTCTCACATTCCCTAATAGCTCAGTGTGTTATTAGGCTGATTCCCAAATGAAAGGTCACTGGTTCGAGCAGCCATGAAGAAGATTTCCCAATAAAAGCAAAACAGCATCATCCAGCTCAGCGATAGTGTCTCTCGGCCAAGAAAATCGCCAAACTGCATCATGTGAGGCCATGATAGGTGGAGGTGGCTCATAGGCTTCACAAGAGTGAGATCAGAGACGTCCATGCAAGCACCAGGCAACACGCATTACACAGGTCTGGAATGATGGCCCGAAAAAAGGTGAAGAAGCCTGGACTTCAATCTCGTCATAAGAAGCAAAAAGAGTTTGCAAAAAAGTATGAAAAATGGAAGATTGGAAATATATGATTTAGAGCGATGAGATGAAAGTCAATAGACCGGGCTCTGATGGGGGCAGATGGGTTTGGAAAACTGGGGCTAACAGATCGAGAAATTGAAGAGACTCTAAGTTAGATGTAGGAAGCCTGATGATATGGCGTTTCACAGCCAAAGATATTGAATACTTGACCAGGATTGATGTTGCTCTCAATGCTGAGCTATATATGAGTGTCCTACAAGATGAGTTACTTCCTACAGTCGAGTACTATGGGTATGCAAAAGACAATATATTGTTCCAGCAGGACAACGACCTGAAGCAGATGTCAAGGTTGAAGATGGAATGGTTCAATGACAATCAAGTAGAGTTGCTGAATTGGCCTCCACAGTCCCTAGACCTCAACCCAATCGAACACTTGTGGCTAGAGTTGAAGAAAAAGCTGTATTCGTATCCAAACACAGTCTGCACCAACATTGGGAACACGTAGAAGAGACCTGGGATCAGATTTTGGTCAAGGCATGCTTGAATCTGATCCGGGGCCCAGAATGATTGAGGCAGTGCGGAAAGTGAAAGGTGGATTTACCAAATACTAACAAAATAATAAAAATTAACACTTTGATTTTCAGGAGCAAAACAATAACAATGCAGTTACATGACAAGACTCTGCAGAACTAACCAGAGGCCAAATACTTGCAAGTCAAATTTATGTATAAGATAGGTAAGATGATTGTCTATAAAATGATGATAGTCTCATGTTCAAAGCTGTAGTGGATGGTAAGATATGGATTCTGAAAGTCAAAAGATGAAAACATTGTTACCATTTTGCTTGTTGGTGTATGTTCTACCTAAATAGCTTGATTATTGTATCATAATGTGATAACAAGCCTGATGTTACCATGTTACTACAGTAAAGTTATCACTTAAACATGCGCCGTGTATGAGGGAGTCAGAGTTAGGGAAATTGAGGAGTCGGAGCTTTGGCTTACCGACTCCACAGCCCTGCTAAAATGTGTATATATAGACAATATTGATGTAATGTGTTATATAGTTGTGTGTTTTTATATGTGTATTTCTATCATAATATGTATGGCGATAAGTAATGATGATCCGTTCAGAACGTCATCCCTTGTTACTGCATACACAACAGAAGAGCTTTGCTGGCCTGCTCTCTAGTCAGTTGATGCTGTAATGTAGCTGCCTTCTGGCATGCCTGAACGCATTGTCACACTACTTACTAGTGTGCCACTGCGGGCGACTGAAGTGTAGAAGTGCTGGCGGGCCTGATGACTAGCACATATGCGTTCTAGTCAGGAAGCCATCTCTGCCATAGTGTAGCCGCCCACAGCCCACTAAATGTCACACTATAGAGAGTAGCATGACAATGCATTCAGGGAGGGCAGTGGTCAGCAATCACCTCATGACTAGCAGTCGATATCTATGCAGTAGTAATAGATGATGTTCCACACGTGATCTCTCAGTGCCATTTACTAAGTAATAAAAATAAACTTATAAAACGGTCAAATACATAACACATTAAATCAGTAACATCTACATATACATTTAGTTCATAGTAATACAAAATTAACTAAAATAAATTAAAGAGAACCTGTCACATAGATTATGCCCCCCTTGCTGAGGACAGCACAAGCTAGTGTCAGACCTGCTGTTCCAGCGCTGTGTCCCTTATTCTGTAAGATGCAGCAGTTTTAGAGCATTTACTCCTCAAATCTTATTCATGAGCAGGTGTTAGCTCCACCCACCAAAGGATAGCCCCGCCCACTGACAGTTATTCACATGTTTCTACCTATTCAAAGTAATACCGAAGAGGAAGAGAAGAGACAGGAAAAGCGCACAATAGTGAAGTAGATAATATTAGGTTATATGGGAGATAGAAAAGCTTCTGACCTGGCTGAGTTGTGCTAAATATGTGAGGCACAACTCTCCGTATAGCTTATTTGCAGATTCTCAGTCCCAGGATTCCAGGGAGATGGCAGCCAGCGGTCCCACTCCCGTTGTTAGAGCAACAACAGGTTAAATATAAAAAACATTCAAAGAAAATTCAAGGGTTTGCGGCGCACATAACCAGTGGCTAAAAAAGCACTTCGAAATATATTCTACGAAGTGTTCTGCTTTATTAAAACAAGCGACTGACACGAAGGACAACCAATTAACAACAATGTTGCAATTTAAATGTCGATGACTTTCCCTTACCCACAATGCCTCTGATGAAGCACCAGTGTAGGTGCGTAACGTGTAAGGCTGTAGTAGTGTCTGTTTGATTTTTATGTAGCAGGTGGATGAAAATTTCCTCGCTTGTTTTAATAAAGCAGAACACTCCGTATAATATATTTCGAAGTGCTTTTTTAGCCACTGGTTATGTTCGCCGCAAACCCTTGAACTTTCTTTGAATATTTTTTATTCAAAGTAATAGGTTTATCAGTAGACGTGGGCGGGGCTAGCCTAAGATGGGAGTGGTTTGAAAAAAAACTGACAAAAAGGGCTCTTCGAATGACTCTTTCCTGGCTGAAAACTGCAGATTTGAGCATTAAATACACGAAAAGCATCTTACAGAATAAGGGACACAGCGCTGGAAACAGCTTGTCTGACACTAGCTTGTTCTGTCCTCAGCAAGGGGGGCATAATCTATGTGACAGGTTCTCTTTAAAACTAATTAAAAAAAAAAAGGAAAGGAGCGGACAAACCCTTAAAGTAGCCCAACTCCGCTACTCTCCTAAGTGTTAAAGTGATGAATGTGTACCCGTGGCATGGCCTAATCAGAGCTGTGCCCTGGATGACTGTGCCAGTACACTTTTGGACAGGATTGCTCTGGCATTTGTCCACTTCCACCAGTGGTCTAGTACAGGAGCAGTGTTCACATGGAGCACTTCACTCTGGACTGCTGTTTCCCTCTGCCAAGTTCATCCCTTCATTCTACTTGCATGTGTATTGTGGTATACATGCCCTTACTGTTTTTATTTTGTTTGTTTTTTCTCCCTCCTTTTTCAGTTAAAAAAAGAGAGACCTTACAAAAACTCTAATTGTATCCTAAAAGAGGGTTGAAAGATATAGAATCTGTAACGCGTGGCTGAAAAAATACACATGACAAACAATTAAGTGTTTCTTGTATTGATCAATGTCTCAAGGTAGAACACAAGTCTTTAATGAAAGATGTTAGATCCATTGTAAGACAGGGAAGTACAATCATCCATAGCAGAGTATTGGCAGCTTAATCTTAAAGGCGTTTGGGCTCTGTTTGAAACTGCCATGCAAAAGAATGAGATCTTTGCAAGCACAGGCGGCTCGTAGCTATCTTTCAGCTGGCCTCAGAAGGGACTTTGCAAAATGGAAAAACCTCTTTAAAGATTTAAAATGTGCTCAAAAAATTTTCTGGGAATGAAATAAAGAACAACAAATGTTTAGTTTTATAATTACTAAAAAAAAAATCGTGCTTTTGACAGATACTTAAAGTAGTGCACAATACTATAAATGCTAAATAAGTTAAAGGGGTTGTCTCACTACATTGATTCATCTTACCTCAGTCCTGTTTTCTTGGTTTCATTTTGAATTCACGGGCGTGTTTACTGGCTTCTACTAGGCTGCAGTAGAAGCCAAGTCTAACTATAGCAACCAGTGCTGGCAGCGTATCAGGAGATCTCAGACAGGTCTGTAGCTAGAGCAACCTAAGGAGCTAATGCATCCCATACAAGAGGGGATATCTAGGAATAGGTTGGACACTGTTAATGGACATATATTACAAAGTGACTTGTTTCTGCAAGATCTGTAACATAAAAAGCAATCCCTGTAGTGAGACAAGCCCTTTAAGCAATTGAGGCTCATCCAGGACAAGATGTTTGGTCTTAGGGCAAGAAGACAAAGAGACTTTCCAGTCAATTCTAATCTAGGAGAATTTATCCTCGCAGAATGGGAAGATGCGGAGAAGAGACTAATGGTCTCTCTAGGGAAATTTAGAAAAAGATTGGCTTTCAAATAAGTCTCAACCATGGGAAGATTCTAAGAAAATAGAGTTTTGAAATGGTTTTCTCACCACAATGATAAGCTTTGAACATGCAGGGAAAAGTAAATGAAAACTATTACCAAATACATTATTTTGATTGTATCTCCTCTTAGAACATACAAGTTTTTTGGTTATTGACAACCTCTCCCCACCTCTGCCTGCTCTCTCTTAACTAATTGCTCCAAGCTGCCCTCAGTCAGTTCAACCATGATGAGTCATTCCCTGCAGAGTCTTATCTCTAGCAACAGTTTGTTTGCCTAACTAAATGAAAAGCTTTCACCCTTTAGAGCTCTATAGCCTTGTATAGTACACTTTTATAAATCTCCTGCAGTCATGTCAGTGTAACAGGAATAGCTGGAAACAGTAGAGCTGAAATTTCAGTCACTGCTGTAAAAACACCCACAATCTTAACAGGAAGTGTGAGTATGAAGCTGGCTGTAGCTCTGTGCATTGGGAGAAAACGGATTTAAAGAGTATCTGTTAAAACCATACATGTAATCATAATCGAAAGAATAAAGTAGAGTGGAGGGCACCAGTAAAAATCCAAAAACTTTAATGCAGTCCTTTAAAAATGTCACAGTGGCGTGCATGGTACTCTGGCAGAACGCTGAGTTTACGCGTTTCGGGTTACTTCCTGTACCCTTGATCACAGCTACAGAACACCTGCACAGGTTCAGTTTAAAACAAACCTAAAAAGCTTGAACCAATCTTCATATATGAAAAGAGGTAAATTGCACAATTCATATTGGTACCAAACTATATACATTTACAATAATATATTCTACTAGAACTACATTAGATCATTTCGATAATTCATTCCTTTAGGTCTACAGGCATCAAGTTCTAATATCCAAAATGTCCCTCTGCGGTGAGCCGTGCATTTTAGGTCCAGTCCTCTTTATGTATTTCTAAAAAAACTGAAATAATCAAAATCACTATTGTGTTCGTTAATAAAATGCCTAGCTGCCCCTGACGGGTGTTTGTTTTTAATACCATATGGGTGTTCTGCGATCCTCATTTTATGCTAACACACTATACAACCTACAAATCACAGGCATATATGGCATAGACATTGTGTCACTGTTAGCCCTCGTTCACACGGCTTATTTGGGCGCGGATTGGAGCCGTACTGCGCGCCATATTTGCGCTGCAGTACGGCTCTAATCCGTCTCGGTCATTACGGTAATCCACAGTTCTCATAGAGAACTATGGATTCTGTCTCTCCTCCCCGCTCGCCGAGCGGGGAGAAAGTGACATGAATTATTTACGGCGCGTACGCGCCGTAGATAATGATAGTCTATGGGGCCGGCAGGATGCCGGCCCCCCGCTGCACGGCTGCCGGCGTAATTGCGGGGCGAAATCCGTCCCTGCAATTTCGCCGGCAATAAGCCGTGTGAACCAGGCCTTAGTAAACTCATGTATCTTGTTTCTTGGTTATATTTGTTATTAAAGTGTATTTTTTAAATAGAATATTTACAAACATTAGAGTGTGAACTGCCACATTTAAAAAACGTTTTTGGGATAACCAAATACGTCTATCCATAGTGGGCATGGAATAAGTACTTGGGGACAGTATATTTCCCAAACTTTTGTTTTTACGGGCTACCCATTTAGTTTTCCCCTCTTTAATGGACATAATTTTATCATCCTGACACAATATAGGCTAATTTTTTTACAAGATTTTTTTTATTCTTTGAAAATCCTTACTATATGAAATTGAAAATACTATGTTCTCATTATTCATTTTAGTTTATTCATATTTAGTTTTCATCAAAAAATCTCCGTGTTTGGTTTTTAAGTTTTTCGCCTGCTCTTTTTAAGCCCTTACAGACCTTGCATTTTTTTCTTTTGTCACGCTCATTTTTTCCTCTTCACCTTCCCAGAGCCATAACTTTTTTTTATTTTTCCACCTACCTCGACATATGAGGGCTTTTATTTTTTGGGACAAGATGTACTTTCTAATGGTGGTGTTCACTGTACTCTAGAATATACTGGGAAACCGCAGAAATATTCCAAGTGGGACAAAATGTGAAAAAAATTTACTCATGCCATGTTTGTGTTTTTTTTTTTTTTTAGGGCGTTCACTCTCCGGTATAAATTGTGTTCCCTGTATTCTTCACCTAATCCTGCATAGCTGACAGTGACCTGAAACGCGTAAGCGTAGAACTCGGCGTTCTGTCGGTGTACCTTGTACGCCACTGTGCTTATTCTTTTTTTAAAGGATTACATTAACATTTTTGGCGTTTTACTAGTACCCTCCACTCCACTTTATTCTTTGGATTACCATTACGTGTACAGTCTTAACCCGTGGTTGACAGATCAGAAGTCTGGTTCAATAGGAAGTGGGAACATATCGGTAATGGGATAAGCACTCCTTCCATTTCAATTTGTTGCATCTATTAAAACCACACAAACACACAAAAATTAATAGTTGATGAAATTCTAAGATATTTCTCAAATACATCTAATATCAGATGACTTTCCGCAGTCTTACAGGGAAACAGGTTTTCCTTTCACTTTGCCAAGCAGAGATCACAATCTGGTAAGATTCTGCCTGTGGTTGATGCCAACTGTGAAGGGGGAGCTGAGGACATAGCTGCTTGTATAATGTTAATCTGAGAGATAACGGGGTCCCAGTGGTTGTTATGACAGACAAAGACCTCTGGGTTGTTTGTGACGTAGTCCTTATCATCATCATTATTATTATTATTATTATTATTATGTTGCTCGGCACACAGTATAGGTTAATGGTATCAGTGCTGGGTTGATTGGATATTTAAATCTGTATATTTCCATATGATATAATCAACCGCACATTAATTTCTTGCCAATAATTCTTTGTTGAAAATTATTTCTCACAGCAACAGGTGGGGAGAGGTGGTCAATAACCAGAGAAACTTGTATGTTCTAAGAGAAGATAAAATAGTCTTTACCTCCTGACTAATCAACCCAAAAAAGGTCAAATATAAAAAAGTACACATATTTGGTATCGCCGCATGCGTAACAACCTACCGATACATCTGTCACTTAATTTAACCTGGGTGATGAATGGCGTAAAAAAAAAAAATGCAGAATTGAGATTTTTTTCATCCCGCTACACATGGAAAAAGAGATCAAAAAGTAATGTAAACCCCAAAATAGTACCAATGAAAACATCAGTGTGTCCCACAATAAAAAGCCCTTATAGAGCTCCATATATAGAAAAATAAAAGTTATGGCAGTCAGAAGAAAGCAATGAATAATATTATTTAACACAATAAAAACTTTTTTTTTTAACTAATCCCACATAAAAAAAAACTTACATGTATATATTGGTTATCGGCATAATGGTATCGCCCAGCAGAGAAAAACTAACATATCATGCATTAAAGCACCTATCTAATGTCATGGGCTATATAAACCATATACTGAGAATCCCAAAACATAACAATGCACCTACAACAAAGGAAATCTCAAGAACTATAATAATTAAAATGTATATACTTTATTAAACACCACATAATATAAAAATTATTTAAAATGACAATAGAACTACAAAAAGCATGGTATACAAAGCTCACCAAGTCTCAGAGTATCAATCATAGAAAAGGTATCCCCATATATACATAATCATAAGTAAAACAGTACAAATACTAATAAGTCTAAATGTAATAAATACCCGACCTTGATAGATAATCGTGACTGCAGTGTAAACGCCTACTATTAGGTTGATGGGAGAGCAGACACCACACGCCCCAACGTGCGTTTCGCGATGCGCTTCGTCTGGAGATTTCCTTTGCTGTAGGTGTATTAACATATCGTGCATACTGCACAGTGAGCTCAGTTAAAATAAAAAACACTACCAGGCTTACTATATTTCCTTTATTCTGCCTTCCAAAAATGGATTGAAAGGCAATCCTAAAGTCGTGTCCTCCCCAATGAAAACTTCAACTGCTGCAAAAAAAAAAAAAAAACTTTCACAGCTCTGTATACAGAAAAATAAAACAGTTATGGCTCTCAGACTATGGCGATGCTTAAAAGTGTTTTACTTCCTAAATAAAAGGGTTCTTGCTGTGTAAAAGCAGTAAAACATAAAAAATGTACAAATTGGGTATCGCTGTAATTATATTGACCTGTGGATTAAATTTAACATGTTATTTGTACCACACAGTGACCGCTGTAAAAAAATAAAAATAACACTACCAGGATTGCTGTGTTTGTTCATTCTACCGCACAAAAAACTTTATAAAATGTGATCAAAGCATCATATGAACCCCTTAAAGGAGTTGTCTCCCCACAGGGTTTCAAAGAATGCATGAAAGAAATTCTCTGTCACTTCCTGGTTCAGACTAATTTGCATAAACTCCTGCTTGTACAGCATAAGCTCCGTGCTTCAGATGCTAATTAGATTAGATTAGCTTCTCAAACTACTCCAAGGACTTCTTTATCTGACCCCCCAAAACAAAAGCCTAATTACAGAGCTGTTTACTTGAGATAAATCAAGCTTTTTACTGTCTGGCAGCACAAAACAACTGACTGACACTGCTGACCTGTGTGATGACTCACTCTCTGTTTATCTCATTGAAACAAACAGCCTGGGGAATTGTTTACAGGGGCAGTTACTGAGGGGAACTGAAATAGCCATGGAGGTAATAAATTCACTTGTATCTCTTTAGGGAAAACAGAGGAACAATGCAATATATTTGGAAAATGTCTTTATTTTGTGTTCCCTACAATTTGAAAGCTATTCTTTGTAGCGAGACAACCCCTTTAATGGTACAATTAAAAAGGTCAAATCATCCCACAAAAAAACAAGCCCTTGATCAGCTCCATATACAGAAAATTAAAAAAAGTTTTGGCTGTCAGACTAGGACGACACAAAAACGCACATTTTTAATGCATTTCTATTGTGTAAAAGTAGTAAAACATAAAAAAAAGATATAAAATTGTTATGGTTGTAAATGTACCAACCGCATAGTAAAGTTATTCTGTCCTTTGTGCCGCATGGTGGACGTTGTAAAAATGAAACCAAAAAAAATAATAGTGCAATTGCAGGTTTTTTTTTAATTTTCATGGCACAAAGCTAAAAAAAAAACACCTGTGAAACATCTGTGCACCAGAAATGTGCAATACACCCCAAAATGAGACCCATGAGGGGTGTTGAATCCAAAATGGAGTTACTTGTGGGAGGTTTCACCTATTCTGTTACTTTGGGAGCTTTGCAAATGTGACAGGGCACCCACCAAAATCTGCATTCCAAAAGCCAAATAGTACTCCCTCCCTTGTACACCCTGCCATGTGCCCAAACAGCAGTTTACGCCCACATAAAGGGTATTGCCGAACTTGAAAGAAATTGGGTAATACATTTTGGGGTGCTTTCTAGTGAAAAAAAAGTAGTGTTAAACATGTGTATAATTAGGAAAAATGTAATTTTTTTTTTTCATTTCCCAAGACTAAAAAAAAAATCTTTGAAACATCTGTGGGGTCACTTTACCTCTGGATATATTCCATAAATGGTGTAGTTTCCCAAATGAGGTCTTTTTACAGGTGTTAAATTTTAGCACTTTAGGGTATCCACAAACCTCTAATGGTGCCAAAAAAAATCCTAATGAAAATGAGACCCTAAAATCTAATAGGTGCTCCTCCTTTTCTGGGGCTTGTGATTGAGTCAAATAAATACAATTTTGAAATTTCACCTTCACTGTGCTTTAAATCCTGTGAAACACCTAAAGTGTTAAACTCTCTAAGTGTTGATTTGAATACCCTAAGGTATGCAGTTTCTGAGATGGACCAATTTATGGGGGTGTCTAACATTCAGTCCCTTTAAAATCATGTCAGAACTGGACTGGTCCCTAAAATCTGTTGCAAATTTTCTTGAAAATGTTAACATTTGCTACTAACTTTAAAAGCCCCCTAATGTCCTAAAAAAAAATAAAAGGATGTTTAAACAATGATGCCATCATAAAGTAGACTTAGGGTACATGTTAATTATTTACTATTTTGTTTGATATGACTGTTTTGCATGCAGAAATTTAAAAAATTTGAAAATGGCAGTTTTTTCCAAATTTTCATAACATTTTGATATTTTTCACAAATAAAAAAGGATTTTATAGACCAAACTGAACTGCTAACTTAAAGCATAATGTGTCACAAGAAAAGAATCTCAAAATCACATGGATAGGTAAAAAACATTAAAGAGTTTTTCTCAGATAAAATGAACATGTCAGATTTGAAAAATAGTGCTTCGTCCTTAAAGGGGTTGTCTCGCTACAGTGATTGGGTTTTAATTAAAATATCTTTAAAAAAAACAAGCAGCTTTGCAATATATGTTCATTACAAATGTCCTACTGATTGAGTTATCCCTGTTAGTAGTAGTACATCAGCTCCTGAAATCCCTATAGCAGCCGACCTGTTGATCTTTATCTCACTGGTTGTCAGTGCTGATGACTCATCAGTTTCTGAATACAGGTCAGAGCCCCTCCCCCACAGTATGCTTCTGTAGGGAAGGGAGGGGGAGGGCTCTGGCTTCTGTGTCTGTGTGGATTAACCCGGTGTGTGCCTGCTCCCTCCTGCTCGCTACACAGATTGAGGAGAGCAGAGGTGAGGCTGATCTGTAGTCAGTAGATGTGACAGCAGTGAAGTGTGTTACTATAATCATGATGTGTCTATGGAGCTCTGACTATACTAATAGAACAGATCAGGGGGGCATGTGAACGGTTCATGCTCTGCTGTATTAGTGACACATCTTGAGTATAGTAACATACTTCACAGCTGCCCTGTGTCTGTTCTGACAGGGTTTGTTAGTTTGTTGCTTAAGATGGAGATTTGTATGCTAAGCAGGGGGTATAGGAACACTTGCATCCCCCCTGCTCTGCTATTAGCATACACAGCTTCACAGACCTCTCCACACTCATAGATCAACCCTCTCCTGTCTCCTGACTCAGCTGTGATCCAGCAGCCTGCAGCAGACCTAGGCAGGCACATACAGAGTTAACCCTGACGGCAAACCCCCTCGCCCTCCCCCTGCTGTATAGAAGTTATGGAGGAGAGCTTTCTGTGTGCTGAGGGGAGGGGGGAAGAGGAAGGAGAAGAGGAAGACAAGAAGCACACCCCTGAATTCAAAAATCCTTTGCTGCCAGACACTGAGGTAGGCTGAAAGCTTGTAATGAGACAACTCCTTTAAGGGGTCAAGCTTTGTTCACAGCACCACAAATCTCTAAAACATATCAAGATAAAAAAAAGAGAATGTACATCAACATAAAGGTTTAAAGTATTTAATTAAAAAATCATGTGACCAGAGGTGATATCTTAGATAATAACAACCATTTTAGAAAATGAAACCAGCAATGAGAAAAACAATATGCCCTTTTAAGGGGTTGTCTCACCGTATGGTTTCACAGAGCAACAGCCAGCTTCAGACTTTCACTTCCTGGTTAAGCTGTGGGTGATTCTATACCAGTGATTGGCATATCAGCTTGGCTATTCCTGTTAGTGACATGACTTCTGGAGGTTTATAATCTGTTGTGCGCAACGCTACAGAGCTCCAAGAGTTAAAGCTCATCATTAACTTAAAGGGGTTTTGCCACAATGTAATGTTGACGTGGGATCCTTCAAAATGGGTATTTAACCACTTTTCTAAATATATGTGACTACAAAAAGCGAAGCCTCTTAGCGCTACAGCATTGCTCAGTCCCCCTTAGTTTCCTGACAGTTTACATTAGAAACAATCAGGACACTGACAGGATCTGATCTGGCCGAGCTTGCGTGTATGCACTTCTTATCTGATGACAGGGAACATGAAGGGACTTGCAAAGGGCTGGGGAGAAAAGTGCAGTGTATGAGGCTATCTGCTGTATAGAGAATCCACTGGTTGTAATGTAATTATTTTAGTAAACTTTGCAGACGCTCCCTGCTTCCTAGCTCTCTGCTCACCCCCCTCCTTTTCCCCCATGGCTCAGCATGCTTTGTTTATCTTCTCTCCTGAGCAGATAAGAGGTAAGGAACTCACTTCCTGGCAAAACCCCTTTAAGCTCCTGTGCTAGAGATGACTCTGCAGGGAGCGACTTAGCATGGTTGACAATGGCAGTTTGGAGCAATTAAATAAGAGAGAGCAGGGAGAGGTGGTCGGTAACCTAGAGAAATTTCTAAACAATAGCAGTAGATAAAATCTCATTTATATCCTGAACAAAGCAAAATCAAAACAGCAATGTATTTGGTAATAGTCTTCATTTATCTTTCCCTACATGTTAAAAGCTAATCAATGTGCTGAGGCCTCAACACGTCCCCAAAAAGATTTTTGTATTCCAATATGTTTCCCCCCAGCATGTTTGGGTTCATCAGGAGATTAAAAGGGGATCATATTTTAAGCAGAAGAATGAACTCTGTTCATACCTTAGTTGTGGTAATAATAAATTTGACCACCAAAAGACAAGAAGTAATGATAACCGGGATCACAATGGAGCCAGGCACATAAACCCTCAGGCCATGTTGATACTCGGAAAGTCAGTTTTTATTTTATTTCACATAAGCCTAGGGTTCACACAGCGTATAGGGGTGCGTGCCTGTGACTTCCACTATACACCCGTTGTTGAAAGTACACTCCGCCCGGCTCCCATTCAGTTTCACTTTCCCCGTGGAATATGCCGGAAATCATAGCACTGCAAATACGCTGTGTGAACATATCCTAGATGTTACCAAAGCATACTGGCATGCGGCACAAAGATACTACAATACAAGATCTAGAACAGCACAAATGAAGTGTATGGAAAACAGATGCAACCATTGGGGCTGGTCCAGATGGCTCTCTAGCTTGTCTTCACTTATGGCCGTGTTCACACGGCTTATTCCCGAAGACTTTGCCAGGCCGTATTGATGCGGTTCAAATACCTGCTCGTAGAGATGTAAGGGGCGGCCACGGCCGGTAGTGGTTCGGCGGGGGCGCCGCTCCCGGCCCTATAGACAATGCATTGTTTACGGCGCGTCCGCGCCGTAGACAATGCATTGTTTACGGTGCGTCCGCGCCGTAAATAATGTGCATGTCACTTTCTCCCCCCGCGGCGGATTCAAATCCGGCGCGCAGTACGGCGCCAATCCGCGGCAGAATAAGCCGTGTGAACGGGGCCTAAAGGTCACTACCACATGGTGAAATATACCAAAGGTAAGACTTCCACCAGGCAAGATATGCCATAAATGTCTGAGGTGTCTATAATACCTGCTACATAGGAGAGTTGTAAGGCCAGGTCTACACAGCACAGGTTTTCTGTTGGTTTTTCAGAGAGTTCAGTATCTTGAATCCACTGAAAATCCAGCGGTACCCAGCACTGTGAAGACAGCAATAGAAAACTGTGCTGTAGTCTACACAGCATGGAATTTTTAGGTTTTCAACTCCGGCAGAATGTGCAACATGATTTATATTCCGCAGGATTCCTCCGGATCGCCATCAGAATCCCGTACACTCAGTTGTACATGGCCGACGGCGAATCCGAAAACTGACCGCGACTTTTGCGCAAAACCGTGCCATAAACCTTGGCCCTGCTGCAGACCAGCAATGTCAGAATGCTGTCAGATTTTCACATTTGCTATGTAGCTGTAAGGATGAGACTGGTTTCCAGGCAAGAATACTCAAATTGCTTTTGCACTCCTGCTAGATGTCTAGTTTCTGGATCAGCTTTCCTTGTCATTTGTAAGCATGTGAATATATAAACCTCAGATTTTATACCCTGTATTTTAAAGGGAGGAAGGAGCCTAGCAACACAATGTTTGCAGTGTTTGAGGCTGCCCCTCCTTGAAGAAATCAAGGCGAAGCATGGTTATATTTTGGACCGCATCTGCTAAGCTGTTTCCACTTAGCTTGTTCTACAAGCAGAGGACAGTGGCCTCTTCAGTGGGGGAAAGGATCATTTCTAAACAGTAAGGATGAGATTTCATTGGGATTTCTCACCACAATAAGCTTTACACATGTAGGCAAAGGTAAATAAAGATATTTACCAAATACATTACTGTTCTGATTTTGTTTAGGAGATAAAAAGGATTTTATCTACTGTTTGTTCTCTAGGTTACTGGCCTTCTCTCTCTGCTCTCTTTTCTCCAGCTGCCCTGTCCCACCATGGTAAGGGCATGTCCCCACTGCACGGGTTTTCGGCTGTTTTTTCAGACGGTTTGCGGTTTTGCAGACCGTCTGAAAAACCGTCCGAAAACGTGCACAATGGGGCTCTATGGAAAACCGTGCAGCAGTCCCCGCTGCACGGGCTTTCCGCCTGGTGTTTTTTTTGCCCGCGGGCCGCCCTCTGTACCTTCTACATGCACAGTCTTCCGTACGGTTTTCAGACAGAATATGTGAAGGGGGAGGGCTTTTCTCCGTTCATTGCTGAGAAAAGTCGTCCCCACTCTCCTCCCCTCGCGGCCATGTGCACTGCACACAAACCGGACAAATACTGGTTGGATAAACCGACCGGTATTTGTCCTCTGCCGTGGGAACGCAGCCTAACTCACTCCCTGCTGAGTGTTATATCCAGATCAGGAGCTTGTTTATCTATGTTACTGACAAGATTTAACCCTCTGGTGCTTTGTAGCATTGTGCACTACAGTTTATAAACTTATGTCACTGTAACAGGATCAGCTAGGAATAGCAGAGCTAGTATGCCAATCACTGCTGTAGACCCGACCATACCTTAATCAGGTAATGTGAAGCTGCCTGTGGCTCTGGGAAGCAGCATGGTGGCCATTTTATTACCGTACATTAAAGGGGTTGTCTCACTTCATTGATTCATCTTCATTCCGATTTCCTAGATCAAGCAGGTCTGTAGCTATAGCGACTTGAGAAGCTGATGCAGCCCATTCAAGAGGGGATATATCAGAATAGGTAGGATACGGTTAATTGACACATATTACAAAGTGTAATTGTTTTTGCAAGATCTTTAACATAAAAAGCACTCTTTGTAGTGAGACAACCCCTTTAAGGATCTATGAGTGAATCTATTATCGCGCAATGACAGCAGTCATGTTAAGGGTTAAAGATCTGGAGCCGGGGATATTTAAACATTAGATAAAATGTCTCTTTCGTCTGAGGTTTCTCCATTCTTTATTGTGATGAATTACAGATTGGGAGAAAAAGCGAAGTTGGGAAACATCCAAACCACTGTGTATATTAGCCGTTCATACGTTGCAGATCTGCGCTGGCATCTATACAAAGCATAGGCCGGCCATGATGTCATTATTTGCAGGACTGGTTTAACAGAACATCACTTTATTTAAGAAGACCAGGCTGCTGCTCTGTGACCGCTCCATGTGCCTTTACAGGATGGCATTTATACAGGGATAAATCTGCCACTTAGTTTCTTGGGAAGGATAACACTGGCTCGCATGTTCCAGGGAGGCTCTGGTTACTGCTCATTGAAGAAGCAGTATTATCTGCAATTAGGTTATGGAAATCTTCATTCAATGTTTGTACAGTTCAGACACATTCATAAAGTGATTACATTATGTTCATTCTTGTTTTCAGGCTCTGACATGAAGAAAGACATCGAGGCTTTAATAGCACAAGAAAGAGCCGACATAATCAGCAAATATGAGCGGGTACGTGCAAGTCTTTTAATAGGAGCATGAAACTAGAGCACAGTCGTGAGTTCATTGCTGCCAGCTACCGGGGGGCTAACGTTTTACTAATGGTCTTTGATCTTTACCCAGGCATTTCATCTTTTAATGCAGTCGTCCATTGTCAAAGCAGTTTTTATTGATGCAGATTGGTACTTGCCTCCATTAGGGGGCATCCCAAAATCTTCAGTTCATAGCAATTATTTTTTCGCCAGCTAACATAGCTTTAATGACTGTATTTTATTGCAATGATGGGGAACATCCGGCTGGTGGGCCACATATGGGCCTCAAAATCATTTGGTTCAGCCCTGCGCTTGATGTGCCCAAGTCGGCAAACAAGTGCCAGGAGCTTCAAAGATCTGCGCATATGCAATAGGTAGCCTGTCGCATAGATTATGCCCCCTTGCTGAAGACAGCACAAGGTAGAGGCAGACCTGCTGTTTCCAGCACCGTGTCCCTTATTTTGTAAGACGTAGTCATTTCATAACATTTAATGCTTAAATCTGGCAGTTTGCAGCCTGTTCTGCCAGAAAAGAGTCCGCTTAATTTTTGAGCAGGTGTCAGCCACGCCCACTCATGGCTAGCCCCGCCCACTCCAGACAATCTCATCTATTACATTAAATAGGTTGAAACTTGTGGATAAACAGAATGTGGGTGGGGCTAATGCCTGCTCATGAATAAACTGGACTCCCCTCTGGCAGAACAGACTGCAAACTGCCGGATTTGAGCATTAAAAGGAACATGTATTAAAACTGTCTAGATCTAAGACTGCCTTTGTTGCCAATAGCAACCAATCAGAGCTCCCCTTTAATTTTTTCAGAGCACTATATGAAATGAAAGGGGAGCTGTGATTGGTTGATATGGGCAACAAAGACCGTCTTAATTAGACCTAGACAATTTTTATGCATAAGGCCCTAAATGCTCTGAAACTGCTGCATCTTACAGAATAAGGGACACGCCACTGGAAACAGCATGTCTGTCACTGGCTTGTGCTGGTCTTAGGGAAGCATAAACTATGTGATAGATTCCCTTTAAAAAGAACCTGTCACATAGATTATGCCCCCCCTTGCTGAGGGCAGCACAAACTAGTGACAGACCTGCTGTTTCCAGCGCTGTGTCCCTTATTCTGTAAGATGCTGTAGTTTTAGAGTATTTAATACTCACATTTGGCAGTTTTCAGCCAGAATAGAGTCCAGTTTATTCATGAGCAGGTGTTAGCCCCGCCCACCGAAGGATAGCCCAGCCCACCTGACAGTTATTTACATATTTCTACCTATTCAAGTAATAGGTTTATCAGTTGAGGTGGGCGGGGCTAGCCTCAGGTGGGCGGGGTATTAAAATAACTGACTCTTTTCATGACTCTTTTCTGGCTGAAAACTGCAGATTTGAGCATTAAATAAACGAAAACTACGGCATCTTAAAGAATAAGGGGCACAGCGCTGGAAACAGCAGGTATGACACTAGCTTGTGCTGCCCTCAGCAAGGGGGGCATAATCTATGGGACAGGTTCTCTTTAAGCTGTTTCATCCCAATGTGTTCCTGCACATGTAGTGATCTCCAGAGCTCCTGGCAATTGTTTGCTGACTTGGAGACATCAATTGATGTTATTTGTGCCCCAATATACTGCACATAAGGGAGAAAGGACATGAACATCATAGCCCATGGGGAAAGGAGACTTGGGTACATAGCATCTAAACTGTGAGGTATCTAGAACTTCAGAGCCAACTGTAGTCCATGCTATTTTGGCCCAATATGCTACTGCACATTGGGGCAGGCATGGACATTACAGCATGGGGGAAACGGAGACTTGGGCACATTGCATGGAAACCTGTGGGCAGGGTGAGAACAGACACTCAGCACTTCGGTTTAATCTCACTTCCACGCCTTTTCTTACCCGATGTGCTGCAGTGGGGAAACGGCATGGATGAGACTTACTGCTAATCTACTTGTCTGTTCAGCTATGTGCTTTACACTTAAGCCTCGTTCACACGGCTGATTTGGGGACGGATTTCAGCCGTATTGTGCGCCATATTGCGCTCCAATACGGCTGAAATCCGTCCCTGTCATTACGGTAATCCACAGTTCTCATAGAGAACTATAGATTCCGTCTCCCCTCTCTGCTCGGCGAATACGCCGAGGGGGGAGAAAGTGACATGTCAATTATTCACAGCATATACGCGCCGTGGATAATGGATGTCTATGGGGCTGGCGAGCAGTTGGCCCGCCCCCCCCCTGCACGGCAGCCGGCGTAATTGCGGGCAAAATCTGTTCCCACAAATATGCCGGCAATAAGCCGTTTGAACTTGGCCTTATTCTGACCAAGGAGATGATCATTACCAGCCATCACGTGAGGGGTAAGTTAAAATTAGATGGCTATATTTGGCCAAATATACAATTAAATAATTTTTGCAATTAAGTAAAATTGATGTGGAAAGCTTGCAAATAAAATAATAAACATTTTCATCATTCATCACGATTAAAAATGCTGTACTTTTTTTTTTTTACCTTTACCTGCTAACTTAGGCTATGTTCACACGGCTTATTACGCCCCGCAATTACGCCGTGAGGCGGAAGCGGGAGGCCGGCACTTCGCCGGCCCATAGACTTTCATTACCAGCGGCGCATATACGTAATCCATAGTTCTCGGAGAGCTATGGATTACTGTAATTATATGGCGCATTTCCTCGTGTATTAAGTGCAGTACGCCGCGAAATAAGCAGCAAAATGCACCCCAAAATAACCAGTGTTAACAGACCCTAAGGCTATGTTCACATGGCTTATTTGCGGTACGTAATTTCGCCCCGCAATTTCGCCGTGGGTACGGGGGCGGGGCGGGAGGGGGGGAGTAAGCAGGGGGCCGGCACTTCGCCGGCCCTTGACTATCACTGCTAGCGGCGCGTATACGCCGCTAGAAAGTGACAGGTGAATTATCCCCCCGCCCGGCGGATTCGCCGGGCGGGGAGGAGGAAAACGTATTCCATTGTTCTCTATGAGAAACTGGGGAATTACCGTAATAAAAAGGGGGCCCGTTTTGGCCGTAATTGGCGCACTTCGGAGCGTAATTACGGACCGAAATAGGGGCCCATTTTAAGCCGTGTGAACATGGCCTAAGACTAAACAAGTCTAAAAATGCACCAGTTTTATCAAGCATATAATAAATCTGGTACATGTTTAATCTGTCTTGTCTAGGTTTACGCTATTTATTAGTTGGCTTACTTTGTGACACCAATTTTGCTAAAATTTTGGTGCATTTGTTTTATTGCACAACATCACACGTTAAGTAATGGCAACTTTCGGCGGAACCATGCCATTTGAGTGACGTCGTATCGCGTTAACTGTAGCACAAAAGTATTTTGAAATGGTCCAACACAAATAATAAATGTGGTGTTAAGCATGTACGCCAATATTTTGATGCAGTTACTATAGTAAATGTTATAAAACCTATCCGTTTTTAGGCAACGTATCCTTTTTTATGCATAGGTCAGGCACATTGATGTATGTGTGCCTAAGTTCTTCAACAAAAAAAGCATTTTGCAAAACAGTGAAAACTGCAGAAAAATGGGCGCATTATTCATTGACTTTAGGGAAAAAAATTCACATGGATTTGTATTTTTACTTAGAAACACAAAGTGCTCCAGTAGCCTGAGGTTTTCTTGTTAAAAAAATAAAAAATTCAGACATTAACATTAATGCTTTTTTGACACTCATTACAACCATAAGGCTATGTTCACACGGCGTAATTGCGGGGCGTACAGTACGCCCCGCAATTACGCAGGTTATTTGGGAGTCGTGCTGATTGGCGTGCACTCCAGGGAGGGGGAGGAGGCCGCAGCCCGCCTGTGCATCTCGCCCATATTAAAGCCGAAATACGCGGCAAAATGCGCGCAGCAATTACGCTGTGTGAACGTAGCCTCAGGCTCAATGCAAATGACAGTGGACACATCCGAATAGGTTTTTCCGATTCAAACACATGCTTTCCGGAAATGACAAAAACGTGAGGTGAACCTAGCTTTACGCATAGTGGGAAAGCGGAAAATATACTAAACCCAGATTATCTTTGAAGTCTGTAAGTGTGAGGATACAGAGATGTGAACATGGGTCTGCTTAGGAACTGGTATACTATAGCAGGGGATAACACTGCATAGGGGCTATATAAAGTTTTCTCTATTCTTTCCTTAGGGAAGGCAGTCAGGAGCTGAAATTGATCCATGGGAAGATGCTGATTTTGCACTGTACAAGGTTACTGACAGATTTGGATTCTTACAGTAAGTGTGATCCAGTTGACGAGCGGCGTCTTTACAACTCCTGTTTAGCTCAGTGTGATGTTTGCAAAGCCTGACTCAGAAGGAGGAGAACAAAGACCGTTTTTGTTCTTTGACACCAGTTTTAAAGTTGCCACCAGCTTTCATGTAACGCCTTCAGTAGGTATGTTTACGCCTCAGATTTTGCACACTGCAAATATGGAATCCACGTGGAGTTTGCAGCTAAAATTTGCACCTCTCCACATGGTTTTCATATACAGATTTAAAGATGTAGGCACTGATTTGAAGCTAGTTTTTGAGGTGGATTTTCAGCATAAATTTGATTGCAAATGTTGGTTGTGGATTGGAGGTTAGTTGAATTTGGCAGATCAGTGTCCAATCCACGTCCAATCGGTGTCCAAATAGTTTGATGCGGATTCAACACGGATTTTCAGCTTCTCATTGACTCCAGTGGGAGGATTCAGTGCTGAATCTACATCAATGTAACTTTCTTTTTTTTTTTTCACAATGTGATTTTCAAATACAAATCAGGACATTCCACTTCATCTGCACGGACACATGGGTTTCCTATTGAAATCAATGGGAAACTAATTACAATTGGATTTAGACGCAGATTTAGAGCTAGATCCGTGTCAAGTTCTACATCCAAAACCATCATGTGAATATTCCCTTTCGCATCTTGAACTCAGTGTATTTATGCAGATCTAAGCTACTATTGCTCATAATCTGCCTCTATTAACATTGGAGGCAAACCTAAGAAATGATCGTGTTAGCGTTCTAAAGCTACAATCCAGTATCCAACATGTCCAAACATCTCATACGTTTGTCCAGTGCAGAGATAAGATTTACTACATAACATGCAAAAATACATAAAGGAGTCAAAGCAATAGAGAGAAATGGCACATCCATTCATTGTGTGGCCTGCGATAACTACAGAGCTTTGATGCAGAAAATGGTGCCCTCTTACATTTTCAGTCTGCTCTCTAAGTAGATTTTATGCGTGAATTTCTTAATGTCACCAGGTCTCTCATTCACCACAGTATCTACACAGTCGAGTTACATCATTATGACTACTCTCCAGTATTTCAGTGGTGAAAGTGCATTGTGAGGGGACAAGTGACATCATTGTGAATATGCAGCTTGGAAACTTTGGAGCACCACATGCCATTGATATGAGACTTGAATGCCTATGGATTGCCTTTGAAGGTGAATGAGGCTGGACAAACATGCTGCAGTCCAGCAATTCAGGACCAAAATGAACCAAGGCGTACCAGACGTGTGTCTCTAACAACAGTTTAGCAGGCAAGTTCTACTGTGTATGGGGCTCTGAAGCTGACGGATGGTCACTGCACCTCTGCTAATGAAATTGCAGCAGCAGAAAAGGCTTACATTTTTATTGGAATTGTACCTCTGGTGACTGGCAAAGGGTTGTCTTCTTTGATGACTCAACTTTAGTGCTTTATTGAACAGATGCATGTTGGGGTGTGAGGCAAAAAACATCAAAGAACAAGCACCTTGCAACCATTGCTGGAAGAACACAAGCTGGTAGTGGCAGCATTAGAGTAACACTAAAAATTTTGGTGCAGAGCCATGACCTAGACTTCCAAGTACCCTTGCCCATTTAATCCCCAGACTTGAACTCGATTGGGCATCTTGGGGACTTCTTTGGTCATCGTTTCACTTTATGGATTTTTTTCCCCATGCCCCTTTTCAGCAGCTTTTCCGGAGTCGCATGGCTCCGATACCTGTGACAACCTCTGGGACTGTACCCCCAGCAGTTACTTGGTATTTAGCTGGTGGTCATAATAATGTGACTCGGCTGTGTTGATTGGTGAGTGGTATCAGCTTCATTGGATCTTTACTCATCTGTCAGCAGAAAACAATCTGTCATTTCTTATAAAAGGTTATAAAGAAGCAGTCACTTGAATTGAAGTTTTACTACACAGTACATACTATCCAGAAGGATGCGGTCATTGCACAATTGTACAATTTTACAGTGTAATCTGTCCTCAAGTTATTACTGGTTCAATGAATAATCTCTTAGGTTGGTGCCACAGGTGGCATGTTCCTAAAAACGCATGTTTTTTGTGAAAACTTTAGTGGTGAGATGTTAACTGAAGAAAAATTCTGATACCGTGATGGCCAGTTGAAAAATGTTGTACTGTTTTTCAGTGAAAAAAGCAAAATTGTAAACTTGCAGATACGTTTCCCTTTATTAGCTAACAGGACAAAATTATATTTGATTGCAGACTATGCCAATTTCTTCTTAGGATTAAAAGTTCTAAGTAGCAAGCTTGCTTTTTTTTTGTCTTTTAGGAAAATTTATGGGATTTTTTTTTTCCCCTTTGGGAATCCCTTATTTAATTTTTTCTGTAAAAAATTAAATAAATTTGTGTACATGTTGTTTTTTTTTTTTGTGGCATATTTTCCACATTGCACATCACATTTTATTAGATCATATAATTTGTGGAGGGGAAAAATGCACCTGGAAAAAATGTATCCAAAAAACACGTGTACATGAAGACTTTTTTTTTTAAATTTTAAAAAAACTGCCTGAAAATAACAACTGAAAAAGCATGCAGTTTTTTATGCTTTCTTTTTTTTTTGGGGGGGGGGGGGCAAAAATAATCTGCCATGCAAAATATATGAAGGGGCTTTAGAGAGCTTTTCCTATGGATCTCAGGCATTTATGGCAATAGGATCATTTTATTGGGTGTTCTGAGTTTAGCAGAGGATACCCTCTCGGTTGTACTGTGAACATAGAACAGAGCAGTGTGTGTTCTGGATGGGAAAGTTCGGGGGCCCATTCTCAAGATAGGTGCAGCTCCCAGAGGAGTGACGCGCATCTATCAGGCATTTTGTGGCATATCCTAATAATAAGCCTTAAATGTCTGAGATGGGAAAACCTCTTTAAACTGTCTGTTTCAATTACAATAATGTACATAGAACATGTTAGAAGTAATATTGGCTTTACACCTTAACTGATCATTAAACTCAGGGGCTACTGGGCTCTTTATCCCATATCCGCTTCCATTGGGACAAAAGGGCTACAGGCAGTATATTACGATTACATAGTTTTTCAGTAACAATCATTGAAAACTGGCTAAAGCGGCACAGAGCTCAGTAGATTTTTTTCCCCCGTTGTTTTTACTGACTTTTATTTAGCCCTACGTTTCTATAAAGGGTACAGAGAATTCAGCTGTAACCTGGCCCCACGTCACATGCTGCATGTCAAACCTTCTGGAAGCTGCTGCAGCATGCATGACCTAATGTGTCATTAAAAGTTGTTTAAGTACCAACCTGTCATATGGATGTTACCGTTTAGAGATATGTCTCTGCATAGTCTGACATTGCAACTAGTGCTGATAAATCAAAAAGTGCACCTTAAATTGATACCGAAAGTATACACCCACAGCGTGAGGTCCCAGCCTCATGCATCAGACTATCATGAAACAGGTAGGTGAAAAAAATAGCTATCTTTTATAGCAATAAAAACCTTCTTTTAATTCACCATAGATTTATAATAACAATCACATAGGTAATACAATACGAATTTACACTTTGCAAAAAAGTAACTTGCGGTTTTGGGGGGCGTACCCCGAAACGTCGTTCTGTTTGTTCACCTTTTCCTACTGCCCGAGCGAACAATGTGTGTCCACTGCTTGTCTTAAAATGGACTTCTAGCATTTGTAATGCAAAAGTGAGGCTATGCTGCTAACAGACGGAGCTAACCAGCCGGGACAATCTGCCCAACGAGCCCTGTTTGAGCCGTCAAAACCGCAAGTTACTTTTTTGCAAAGTGTAAATTCGTATTGTATTACCTATGTGATTGTTATTATAAATCTATGGTGAATTAAAAGGTGGTTTTTATTGCTATAAAATATTGCAACTAGTGCTGACACACTCTTCTGACAACTGGAATGTTAACAGCCATCTGACTGATTAACTAATACATTTCTATGAGGAATAACAGGGGAACAATACAACACTGAGTTAAAGAGAAGAGGCTCCAGAATTTATATTTTACAGGGTCCACGGGTATTTACTCAATCAGATATGTCAGGAGATGTCACAGGTCCTCTTAAATCTGAAAAAAAATCTTTATAAAAGTAAAAAAAGATATGGGTCTTAGCAAATAGAGTTTTCTGGGCTCATATGACATAAAAGTGATGAAATGATGTAAAAGCAGTCTACCTTGTTAACTAAAATATTTTGTCTTATGAATTTATGTAGTGAACAAGAACTGCCTTCACGAACTGCTGCTGAGGAGAAGGTATGGGAGTTTTGGAATTATTTCATTTTTTGTTTACTTACATGATAGCAGAGAAATTGGAATTTTCTTAAAAGTAACACATAATCTGGCAATTTAAAATTCTAAAAGAAAACCCATATCGTGACATTACCAGAATGTCATACTATATATTAGTTCAACATGCAGCAATATTGAGGGCTTCATGCATTCAATCCAGTATTACAATGTCACAATACATAATTACATAGCTTTGTAGGGCTGTAGAAGACAGATGTCTGTGCAGTTCAGCCTATTGTCCTAGAGTGTTGAAAAATTCCTTCCCGACTCCAATCTGGCAATCAGAAGAAATCCCAAGATCAACGACCCCTCTCCAGAATCCTAGTCACTATAACTTGTTATATTATCACGCTCCAGAAATGCACCCAGACCCTTTTTGAACTCTTTTAGTGAATTCACCATGACAAGTTCTTCTGGTAGAGAGTTCCACAGTCTCACTGCTCTTACAGTAAAGAATCCCTTCCTATGTTTCTCTTCTTTCCTAAAGACGTAGAGGATGCCCCCTTGTTCTAGATACAGTCCTGGGTATAAATTGATTATGGGAGAGAGCTTTATATTGATCCTTGTTATATTTATACATATTTATTAGGTGAACCCAAAGTTGTCTTTTCTCTGAACTAAGTAATCCTAATTTTGCTAATCTTTCTAGGGATTTTAGTAGACCCATTCCTTTTAATTAGAGCATTCTTCCGGTCTAGGGTGATATGAAATTGTGATATGAAAAAGCATGAAATGTAACAGGGAATGCAGTTGGATCTCTTGTTAACCTGGCTCAGATCACTTCTGCTCCTATTGATATTCGATTACAGCGGTGCAGCATTTTGGAGTGGGTGGCTTTGAATGCCATGTACAACACTGCGTCAAATCCACTAAATTTTAAAAGCACTTAAAGGGGTTTTGCCACGAAGTGAGTTGCTTACCTCTTATCTGGCTCAGGAGAAAAGCTAAATCATGAATTCTGCAGTGGTGAGAGGGAGGGGGTGAGCAGAGAGTGAGAAAGAAGGGAACGTCTGCAATGTTTACTCAAATAATAACATTACAACCAGTGGTTTGTCGATACAGCCGAAAGCCTCATACACTGCACTTTCTCCACAGTCCCTTGCAAGCTCATTCATGTTCCCTGTCATCAGATAAGAAGTGCAAACACGCAAGCGCGGCCAGATCAGCTCCAGTCAGTGTACTGGTTGGTCTAATGTAAAGTTTCAGGAAACTAAGGGGGACTGAGCAATGCTGTAGCTCTCACAGGCTTCACTTTGTGTAATCACGTATATTTAGAAAAGTGATTAAATACCCATTTTTGGAGGATCCTACATCAACATTACATCGTGGCAAAACCCCTTGAAATTTGGATACTGTGTAATGGTGGTGTTCAGAGGTCCCTCTCCGCTATCTATCATTCATATCAGTATAAACCACCTAATGAGTCTGTATACTTATGCAGTGCTCAATCGCAAAGTGTTTACTTGCCAATAATTTCTTTAAAATATTCGTATTTATTCTCACAATTTTTAGAGCATCTTCTGAACACAATATAAATTACTTCAATCAAGATTATGGCATATAACTAAGAACATTCTTACCATTCTGTCCTCTGTGGAGCAGTCAATTCTCTACCGTTAGATTCTTAGGAGCATTAGCTGCCATGATCCTTCCTCTGTAGCATGTCCGCTGCGTTTCGAGGATACCACCCTCTTTGTCAAGCATGCTACACATTAGCTAATTAGCCTTTAAATAGTGTTACCCTAACGTAAACACGTTCAGTAAACATAAAGTATGTGAATTCTTAGCAACTATATGAGAAGTAACGGATTCAAGTTTCACTTATACTAATGTTTTCATATAGATAATGCTAAACAGAAAGTTACAATCTTATTACTCTTTCCTTAAAGGGGTTTTGCCAAAAGTGACTTCTTTACCTCTTAGTCTGCTCAGAAGAGACTATAAACAAAGCACAAAGCCTCACAGGGTGAGAGAGGGGGGGGGCTGAGAACACAGCCAAGAAGCAGGGAGCGTGTGCAATGTTCACTGAAATAATTACATTACAGCCAGTGGATTCTATATACAAAAGACACAGGGCTGAGTCACTGCTTTTTCTCCACAGTCTCTTGCCAGCTCCTTCATGTTCCCGGTCATCAGATAAGAAGTGCAGACAACGCAAGCACGGCCAGATCAGCTCTTGTCAGCTGTTGGTCGTGTCTAATGTAAACTTTTAAGTAACTAAGGGCATGTAAGGAAGGCTGTAGCTCTCAGAGGCTTCACGTTTTGTAATCACATATATTTAGAAAAGTGATTAAATACCCATTTTGGAGGATCCCACGTCAACATTACATCGTGGCAAAACCCCTTTAACTTCTCTTTCATATGGCCGTCATAGCCAGCATTTCCAGCAGCATTCTTCATTTAACCCCTTCGGGGCTAGCGTTTCAAGTTTGGTGATGCAGTAGACTTCTCTACAAAGTAATTCTTTCTTAACTTGTTTCTGATTAATAACAATAAACTCTTCAACAATACACCATCTCAACTCACTGATATTATGTGAATATTACAAAAAATGTCGGGCCACCGATGTTTCTCCATATTTTTTCGTTTCCTCTCCTGTCTTTTCTATCATAGATCCAGTCTTAAAGGAGTTGTCTCATTACAAGCTCTCAGCCTAAGTCAGTGAGCCTGGCAGTTGATTTGAGGGGCGGGCTTCTTGTCTGCCTCTTCTCCTCCCTCTTCCCCCCCCTCCCCTCAGCACACAGAAAGCTCTCCTCCATAACTTCTATACAGGGGGGGGGTTGCTGCCAGAGTTAACCCTGTGTGTGCCTGCCTAGGTCTGCTGCAGCTCTTGCTGCTCGTCTCCCCAGTCAGGAGTCCGGAGAGGGCTGTTCTATGAGTGTGGAGCAAGTGTTCCTATACCCCCTGCTTAGCATACAGATCTGCACATCTCCAGCAACAAACAGGCCCTGTCAGAACAGACACACGGCAGCTGTGAAGTGTTACTATACTCAGGATGTGTCACTAGTACAGCAGAGCATGAACCCTTCACATGCCCCCTGATCTGTATAATATTAGTATAGTTACAGCTCCACAGACACATCATGATTATAGTAACACACAGGGTCACTGCTGTCACATCTATCTGTGTAGAGAGCAGGAGGAAGCAGGCACACACAGGGTTAATCCAGGCAGCAAGGCCACAGAAGCCAGAGACCTCCCCCTCCCTCTCTGCTCTGACCTGTATTCAGAGGCTGATGAGTCATACAGACCTGACAGCCAGTGAGATAAGGATCAACAGGTCAGCTGCTATAGAGATTTGAGAAGCTGATGCACTCCTACTAACAGGGCTTGCTCAAAATCAGTAGGACATTTGTAATGAACATATATTGCAAAGCTGCTTGTTTTTTAAGGATCTTTTCATTAAAACCCAATCATTGTAGCGAGACAACCCCTTTAAATACGCGAATCTGGGAAAGATGCTCATTGAGTCTTATACGTATTGCTCTAGTTGTCTGTCCAATATAGGATTTACCGCATGGACAACGCAGCATGTAGACAACGTTCTGTTTGTTGCATGTAAAATATCCTGTGACTCGTATTGGATACCCTTGTGTGGGGTGACTTATTGTATCTCCTTTTATTATGCTACTGCAGTTTTGACAACTGTGTGTTGCATTTTACATGCAACAAACAGAACTTTGTTTACATGCTGCGTTGTCCATGCGGTAAATCCTATATTGGACAGACAGCTAGAGCAATACGTATAAGACTCAATGAGCATCGTTCCCAGATACGCTTATTTAAAACTGGATCTATGATAGAAAAGACAGGAGAGGAAACGAAAAAATATGGAGAAACATCGGTGGCCCGACATTTTTTGGAATATTCACATAATATCAGTGAGTTGAGATGGTGTATTGTTGAAGAGTTTATTGTTATTAATCAGAAACAAGTTAAGAAAGAATTACTTCGTAGAGAAGTCTACTGCATCACCAAAGTTGAAACGCTAGCCCCGAAGGGGTTAAATGAAGAATGCTGCTGGAAATGCTGGCTATGACGGCCATATGAAAGAGAAGTAAGTAAGTAAAGAGTAATAAGATTGTAACTTTCTGTTTAGCATTATCTATATGAAAACATTAGTATAAATGAAACTTTAATCCGTTACTTCTCATATAGTTGCTAAGAATTAACATACTTTGTGTTTACTGAACGCTTGTACGTTAGGGTAACTCTATTTAAAGGCTAATTAGCTAATGTGTAGCATGCTTGACAAAGAGGGTGGTGTCCTCGAAACGCAGCGGACATGCTACAGAGGAAGGATCATGGCAGCTAATGCTCCTAAGAAGCCAACGGTAGAGAATTGACTGCTCCACACAGGACAGAATAGGAAGAATGTTCTTACTTATATGCCATAATCTTGATTGAAGCAATTTATACTGTGTTCAGAAGATGCTTTTAAAATTGTGAGAATAAATCCGAATGTTTTAAAGAAATTATTGGCAAGTAAACACTTTGCGATTGAGCACTGCATAAGTATACAGACTCATTAGGTGGTTTATACTCATATGGATGATTTACAACACTGCACCAGACCTACAATTTCCCTTGTTACTTTTAGAGTGGCCACATAAATGGTCCCTGGCGTTTTATAAAGGCATTTTGGATGTTCATTATGAAACATTGTGCAGAGCAAATGTGATCATCGATAGAAATATTCAAATCAATCTACCGGACCTCTTAACTTTTCTGAACCGCATGTGCTGGAGTGAGTCCTCTGGGCGCCCTCAATTCACCCAACACTCTTATTCCAATAACCAATAACTTTCACATTTATTATGCCAACTTTACGGCCATAAAAAACGCATCAAAATATGCTTTACAAAAAGATAAAAAGTCTATTGCACTTGCGGTTCATTCACGATCTCCAGGCAAAGAGTATCCTTTTCAGGCTTTATCCACTGAGCGTTCACAGCGTGATCATTCTCTAACATCGATAGAAATATGTCATGTCAGGACAAATTCCTGATGAAGAGGAACTAAAGAGGTGTTCTCACCATGCTGTTTCACAGAGCCTGCTCTTCACAGCCAGCTTCAGGTTCCAATTTCCTGTTCAGGCTGTGGACCGTTAAACAGCAGTTGGTGACATTTCAGCTTTGCTATTCCTAGCCTGTTAGAACTTTGGTGAAAGGGTTTTAACAGCAGGGCACAAGGTAACCAGAGCTCTAAAGGCTTTTAAAGTTTATTAGTATGAAACATGAACAAGCTCCCGTTCTGCTGATAAGACACAGAAAGATGTCACCATCCCGACCAGGGCTCTTAGAGCCGACTGGCAGCCTAGAAAACCTTCTGTAGACAAGCAGGAAATAAGAACTGCTCTAACTCCGAAATGAAGCAAAATCATTTACCTTATCCTACATGTTTCTAGCTAATTAGTGTGATGAGAATATCCCTTTTAGGGAGGGAAGCGGCTTAACAGTGGGGTTTCAGGCATGACGGTCTGTTCTGAAGGCTACATGTAGTTAGGGTAAGACATGCTCTCCTTTTCAAGAACAATAGGGATAAATATGATCTCTGATTCCCCATTTAAACAGTTCTAGAATCTACTGATCGATTTGTGCATTTTTAAATCACTGAAGGAAGTAATAAAGTTTGAATTGCTATTTGCTGTAATACTGGATTTAATTCTTCAAGCCCTTATTACGGCTATTTCTTAAACTAATGTATGATATGACATTATGTATAATATTGATTTCATAGTGTAGCTTTTCTATTAGTATTTTAAAGGATGTGAATAAAAGTAAAATTTTAGAATACTCTCCTTCCTGTTTGGTACATGATAAATGCACGGTGGGAACATGTTGTAACAGTTTGTGTTGAGTACTTGAGGATTATTTTGTACGGCAACTAAGTCAGTAGGTAGTGAAGAGCTACACATACTTGTCAGCCATTCACTACATACATATGTATAGACTGTACACATACAAGCACTGTGCACACTTATCGCATGTATACTTACATTCTTAAGCTAAATAGATCATTAAAAAGACTCAAGTATACCTCCAGTTATATAGAGAAGTGATTATATTCCAGGGTTGTGCACAACAACGGCTTTCTAAGTAACTTTCAATGCAAATTTGTCTCTGAATAGCAGCAGGAACCAGCTGCAATCTGGGCTGCTCATATCTATGCAGTAGGAGACAGGGTGTCCTAGTCTGTCTCATAGGTCCCTGTCTCCAGTATGGGATCCAGCTCTGTAGAATCATCAATCGATCCTGCAGCGCTGGCTTTCCTACTGGATACTGGAGCCTAAAAAAAGAGAACAGGGTGTCCTAGTCTGTCTCATAGGTTCCTGTCTCTAGTATGGGATCCAGCTCTGTAGAATCATCGCTCTTGCAACTCTGGCTTTCCTACTGGATACAGGAGCCTAAAAAAGAGAACACTGTGCCCCGTGTCCTAGTGTACAGATATGAGCAGATCACGAATGGTCCATGCTGCTAATTAGAGACTATGGGCCTCATTTATCAGTATCAAAAGTTAATTAGGCTGTGCACATCTAAAATATATTTTGAAAAACGTAAGCATAGGTGCCCACTGAAAAGGCAATAGCATACATCTAACACAAAAATCAGTGGCACTCTAAAAACTAAGTGAAACATCAAGGTATATAGGAATATTGGAAATGCATTACTGCTAAGGAGCATATGAAAAACCTGGGACTCTTAGTTTACAGTTTTTGATCAAAGATTGTATTAAGCTCACCTCCCAATAGCGTCAAGGGGTTCCCAGAACAGGCGAGTCCCTAACCACTAACATGTTACCTCACTAGGAGTCCGTTCAGACTACAACTTCTCAGAGAGTGATAGGAACTTACAATTGAACTATCCTGCACTGGTTTAAAAGAGGCAGCAGTGCAGGATAGTTCAATTGCAAGTTCCTATCACTCTCTGAGAAGTTGTAGTCTGAACGGACTCCTAGTGAGGTAACATGTTAGTGGTTAGGGACTCGCCTGCTCTGGGAACCCCTTGACGCTATTGGGAGGTGAGCTTAATACAATCTTTGATCAAAAACTGTAAACTAAGAGTCCCAGGTTTTTCAGATTTTCCTTAGCAGTAATGCATTTCCAATATTCCTATATACCTTGAAGCTTCACTTAGTTTTTAGTGTGCCACTGATTTTTGTATTAGGCCCCGTTCACACGGCTTATTTTGCCGCGGGTTGGCGCCGTACTGCGCGCCGGATTTGCGCTTCAGTACGGCGCCAATCCGCGGCAGCAATTACGGTAATCCACTGCTCTCATAGAGAACAGTGGAATCCGTCGCTCCTCCCCGATCGGCGAATCCGCCGCAGGGGGAGAAAGTGACATGCACATTATTTACGGCGCATACGCGCCGTAGATAATGCATCGTCTATGGGGCCGGGAGCGGCGCCCCCGTCCCGCCCCTTATTCACGTGGATTTGTGAGCTCAATACGGCTCACAAATCCGTCGGGAATAAGCCGTGTGAACACGGCCTTAGATTCATTTATCAGTATCGTCTAACAGAAATTCTTGCCATTCTTCCCAAAGCAACCAATCGGAGGCCAGCTTCCATTTGTCCAGGGCAGTTTAAAATTTGAAAGCTGGGCTCCGATTGTTTGCTATAAACAGACTATTTTACTAATAGGGCCCATTTACCCGGCACAGGACAAATACCGGTCGGTTTAGCCGTGAGGACATGGCCTTAGGGTATGTTCACACAACGTAATTGTGGTGCGTACAGTACAGCCTGCCGGCCCCATTGACATGCATTACTCGCAGCGTGTAATCGCTGCAAGTAATTGACATGTCACTGTATTGTACAAGCGGGGAGAGGAGGCGTAATCCATAGTTCTCTATGAGAGCTTTGGGTTACCGTAATTATGGGGCATATTTTCCCACGTATTAAGCGCAGTACGCTCCAAAATAAGCCATGTGAACATACCCTTAGACAGTGTTGATAAAGGAGTTGATTTTTCTAAATATTATTGTGTACGTTCATGCTCTGTAGCCACTTTTTTGTACAACTGGAGGTACACCTTAAAGGAGTATATCGACTAGAATGCACCAAATCTATGACCCACAGTAGAACAGGTTCATACATTCTGCCGCATTTTACACTGATTTAAAGCTATTTAGAACTGGCCTCTATGTGCCTAGATCATACATGTCGCTCATAGTCTCTATTGTTTGTATAATAACATGTAGTTTTGTTGTTACCTTTAGGCCGTGTTCACACGGCTTATTCCCGACGGATTTGTGAGCCGTATTGAGCTCACAAATCCGCCGTCAATACGGGGTGGGCCGGGGGCGGGGCCGGAGTGCGGCGGGGGCGCCGCTCCCGGCCCCATAGACACTGCATTGTTTACGTAAATACTGTGCATGTCACTTTCTCCCCCCGCGGCGGATTCGCCGAGCGGGGAGGAGCGATGGAATCCACTGTTCTCTATGAGAGCAGTGGATTACCGTAATGACGGACGGATTGGCGCCGTACTGCAGCGCAAATCCGGCGCGGAGTATGGTGCCAATCCGTGCCCAAATAAGCCGTGTGAACGAGGCCTTAGCCTATCTTGCAATTATTTGTTTCCAGCAGTAATAAATTGCATTTTTTTTCATTCTATTATTTAACCCATGATTTTTAAACAACCAGCAAAAACTGCAGGAAATTGAGCGTGTCGATAAGTGGCTGAAGATGTTGAAGAAGTGGACAAAATACAGAAACAGTGAGAAGGTGTGTGCAGTTTTGCTGCCATGATCAGGTCATCTGGTCTCAAACCCCATTAACTTGTAATCGATACACTCCAACAAGGTAATGAAAAAGAGGCTCACCTGTTTGGATCAATTCATTCACCTCTGTGCGGCTCCTCGTTGCAAATCTCCATTGTGGGCTTCACCGCCGGCCAAGCGGTATGCACATGCAGAAATTGCCAGATATCCAGGTGCCGTTCCAAAAGAGGCTTGCACCGCAAAGATTCCACGCCCGATTAGGTAAGAAAATACAACTTTATTCTTCAATTAAAAGGCACAGCAACGCAAACACATAGCACAGACAAAGACTGCAGCCAAACTGACGTGTTTCATGCTACTGCTCTTGCTCATGCATTGCTACTTGAACTGTGAGCAAGAGCAGTAGCTTGAAACGCGTCAGTTTGGCTGCAGTCTTTGTCCGTGCTATGTGTTTGCGTAGCTGTGCTTTTTAATTGAAGAATAAAGTTGTATTTTCTTACCGGATTGGGCGTGGAATCTTTGCGGTGCAAGCCTCTTTTGGAACGGCACCCGGATATCTGGCAATTTCTAACTTGTAATGGAGCTTTCATGTTTTTGTTGTGGTGTGCATGTTGATGGCTACAGTATGAACACAACCTGCATAAAATGTTTAGATTAGAATTGGATTATCAGAAAACATATACTGCACAACTCAGCTGACAAGATAGGAGCAATAAAGCATGTCAGGCTATTGAGCATGCTTAACTAGTGCGTGTGAAAATTGAAATACTTCATGTAAAAATGAAATTAATCAAAATTGTTCCATGTATAAAAATACACACATTTATGTAATGTGCTACCTGAGATCTTCATTGAAAGAGTAAATTACTTTGGACAGGTTTTTGTTTTTTAAATTACCATTTTTTTTTTTTTTTTTTATTTGTGTTGGTTTTTATATTACTCTTTGTTGTCTTTTATAGATGTTCCGCAGAGTTTATAAAGGAATTCCTTTGCAAGTCAGGGGACAGGTGTGGTCACTGCTTTTGGATGTTGAAGTTATGAAGTCTGAGAATGAGGGTAAATATGAGGTATGTTTCTCTATTTCCTTGTTATGCACAAGCCTGCTTATTTTAATTTAATGTTATTTTTACTAAAGTCTTATTAAACTATTATGAGGGTCCCTGCGCACAGGACTAAAAGGCTGTGCACTCAAATCCGCTGCGGGAAATCAACAGCATATCCGTCCCATGTGCGTCTACTCAAACAAGGGTTTTTACAGTTGAGCACATGGAAAAATATTGGACAGATGTTATATCGTTACTTTTGCATTTCGTAGTAAATTTTCACCAGTTTAACTCATGGCAGCGCCGGACTCTGACGGCTGACTCGAGTATAAGGGCTTTTTCAGCATAAATGATGTGCTTAAAAACTCTGCTTATACTCGAGTATAAATACGGTAATTTTGCTGGGTGGGGTTCAGGCTTCTTTGGTAAGTTAAGAAAAGCAAAAAAACTGACCACTTCCTACATAAACCTTAGAATGTTGAAACGCCAGTTAGGCGGTGTTCACACGGCTTATTCCCGACGGATTTGTGAGCCGTATTGAGCTCACAAATCCGCCGTGAATAAGGGGCGGGGCCGGAGCGCGGCGTGGGCGCCGCTCCTGGCCCCATAGACAATGCATTGTTTACGGCGCGTCCGCGCTGTAAATAATGTGCATGTCACTTTCTCCCCCCGCGGCGGATTCGCCGAGCGGGGAGGAGCGACGGAATCCACTGTTCTCTATGAGAGCAGTGGATTACCGTAATGACAGGGACGGATTGGCGCCGTACTGAAGCGCCAATCCGGCGCGGAGTACGGCGCCAATCCGTGCCCAAATAAGCCGTGTGAACGAGGCCTTATCCTTTGCTAAAATGCATTGTAGAAATTAAATCACCTACTATTGTTCATGGACTTTTCCCTGCAAGAGTTTTTGCAAGGTTTAAAACCTCCATTCTTGACATCGGGCAAGCAGATATTTCACCTGATAGGGCATGTACCTGTAGTTCTGAATGTTTGGTGCATTGATGTATTCTCTTTTTCTTTCTTTACATGTGTATACATGGGAAAAAGTTTAATAAAAAAATCCATTCTATAACTTGTACTTGTTGTTTCCCTTGGAGCTTGAATTTTGTTGTCCAAAAATGTTAGGCTATGTCTACACTGCATCAGACAAAAAACGGCCCAAAAGCGGCCGTTATTTCTTTGATGCAGGACCGGGGGTTTTGTCACGCTTTGTGACAAAAGCCGCAGTCGCTTCTCGATTTCCTGACGTCCCCCATACAATAGTATTGTATGGGAAGACGTCAAGAAGACGAGAAGCGGTGGCGTATTATGTTATATAATACGCCGGCACCGAAAGACGAGCAGAGAAAAGACGAGCTGTGTAGACAGCAGCTCGTCTTCTCTATTGCCGGCTATGGGGCCGCACTAACGATCGTATCTGCGGCGCTTTTAAAAAACGAAAAGCGCCGGAGATTCGATCGTTTTCTTATGCAGTGTGGACATAGCCTTAGAGTGAACAATCTAAGTATACATAGTCTGTCAAATGTTATGTTTGGTAGATCAGATCTACTGCAGTGATTCATGTCCCAAAAGACTTGACACAACCAGACTAAGCACCTAATCTTAGTGGCACGAGAAATGTGAATGTATCTTCCTTTGACCAGTCGGGGTGCTGCATTTGGAAAGGAGTTCTCCACACTGGCCAGAGGGTCTGAGACATCCATTGTAACTTTCACCGTTGTAGACTATTAGGGTATGTTCACATGACTTATACGCGCCACAATGCGCTGTGTGCTTTGGAACCACACACTGATCTGTACGTAATTCCAAAGCATGGGGGGGCTGGCCGGGTGCTGGCCCCGTAGACATTCATTGTCAGCGCCGCGTAATCGCCGCTAACAATTGACATGTCAATTCTCCCCCCGCACGAGGGGGGAGGGCATAATCCATAGCTCTCTATGAGAGCTATGAATTACCGGAATTGCAGCGCGACATACACACTCAATTACGCTAGAAAATAAGCCGTGTGAACATACCCTCAGGTTATGTTCACACGGCTTATTTGCGGGGCGTAATTACGCCCCACAATTAAGCCATGTGGGCGGGGTGGGAGCGGGGGGCCGGCATCTCGCCAGCCCCTAGACTTTCATTACCAGCGGCGCGTATTCGCCGCTAGTAATTCACATGTCGCTTATCTCCCCCCGCGGCGGATTCGCCGAGCGGGGAGAGGAGACGTAATCCATAGTTCTCTATGAAAACTGTGGATTACCGTAATGACTGGTACGTATTCCAGCCGTAATTCGTGCACTACGGTGCGTAATTAAGGACTGAAATACGTCCCATTTTAAGCCGTGTGAACATAGCCTTAGTGGGAGTATTAGTGCTCTGCTATCAGTTCACCTCCTCTGTGTTGCTGAGTGACTCAAGGAAATAAATGAACTGAATAAATCTTACTTCAACATGCTCCCTCATTGTGTTTGCTTTTCTGATGCTTAGAAAATGAAAGAGCTGGCCAAGATGTATTCAGCGGAAATCAAACAGATTGACTTGGATGTGAACCGAACATTCCGAAATCATATTATGTTTAGAGAGCGGTATGGAGTCAAGTGAGTAGCAACCAACATAATGATGAAACACTGTAGTTGTTAGAATTTTTTGTGTTAGTAAAACATTTCATTGTGCTTCAACATCAGATCCAAAACATTATTACACTGTAACTCCGCTCAGAACCAAAAAGTTGGCCTTAAAACCTTTTTTCCGATTCTTGACAAAAGTAGGTACGATGTGTTCATTTATGACAACCTGGAGAAACACTGGTATTATTGTAAAGCATAAAATATTTTGTCCTCATACCCACTAATATTTTTGTGTGGTGAATTCCAGCCTATACAAGTTATCAAGAAAACCAAGGTAACCGCTGCAGTATCCACTGCAAAGATAATTCTTAAGAAAATCTTGATGCTTTATTAGAAAACGATTAAAAGCATAATATAATCCAGACACTGGAAAAAACCCAAATAAATAGCTCTAACCCAAGCATGGAGGAGCATCATCAACATGCAGCTACAACTAAGGAAGTTGCCTTCCGAAACGTGTCAGCCATCTTGGCCCCTTCAGCTGCATGTTGATGATGCTCCTCCAAGCTTGGGTTAGAGCTATTTACTGTGTTTTCCAGTGTCTGGATTATATTATGCTTTTAATCGTTTTCTAATAAAGCATCAAGATTTTCTTAAGAATTATCTTTGCAGTGGATACTGCAGCGGTTGCCTTGGTTTTCTTCATATGTGACAACCACAAGGCAGTGGTCGTATCCAGCTCTATCCCACTGTTGGGTATTAAGCCTATTAGGTGAATGAACTTGCTTTGTTTGTTATACAAGTTATCAGTGTCATCTGGTTTTATACATGCTAATGGCTAGATGTTCCTGATCTCAACAATTGACAGAATCGTGCTGCTTTATTTTGTAAATTTGGTGAATGGAAGCAAACATACAAAGTATCCCTGCATATTAGAAGCAATGTGAACCCGAATTTTTGCCTCATTTGAGGTGTTATTCTTATTTATTACTTGTTGTACATAAATCCTCACATGCTGAAATAGGCTTGATAATCTGACTGATCTTGTTGTGGCTGCTAATTTCTTTAACCTGTATAGATGCTGGAGTGCATCTATAGCGCGCTCTTTTGTTATGTACTATGTGTACAGTGTCAGTATGCAGCGCACTTGATCATATTGCCTTTGCATTTGTCATTACATCACCTAAGGTCCTTTCTGGGTTTTTGTGCTTTTTCGCCTCCTATATCATACAACTTGCGGCCTTTACGGTTTAGCGTATAATGGTGTTTTTTGAGAGTTATTTTTGCTTTTCACATATTTTTTTTTTTAAATTATTTTTTTTTTTTTTTTTTTAATCCATGAGGGGGAAATTAATTTTTTTCACTTATGCCTTTAAAAAAACATTAACTGTTCGCAATTTTTTGCCCTCAGGCAGTGATCTGGACAGCACACCCAAACTGGCCTGATAATTTGGGTTGTTACACAGACAGCTGTGGGGCCACTCTAGGTCCCCAGGGCTGATGTGCAGCTGTTCCCGAGCTTTGTAGGGGCACCGGGTGTTCCGATCACCCGACATGCAGGGGAACCCTTTGATTTGCTGGTGCGTTAACGCACCGCCGCAATCAAAGGGTTAATGCATGGGTTGCGGAGGGTTTCTCGCACCCCGGGGCTCGCAGGACATACCTGGGATCGGGGCTGTGTAGTAACAGCCCTGATCCCAGCGCAGTTGCGGCGCGGGCGCCTCGGGCCCGAAGTCTGAAAGCGACGCCAAAAGACGTCGCTGTAGACGAACGACCCGCACCAGCTGATGCCAAAAGTCAGTGGGCGTTCGTTAAGGGGTTAATTCTACCTATATATCCTGCTGCTTATTGTGTTTTATACTTGACTATATGCACTATGCAGAGACACTTTATTATGTACTTGGTGTTGTCAGAGAGGGGTAGCACTTGCTTCTGTGTGGATACTTTGGTTTCTTTTTTGCTTGATATGTATTTTTAAGTGCTATTTAACAAAAGTATATATTTGTTACAAAAAAAAGTCCGCTCACCAATTCTGGAGATCCATAATGAGAGCCGAGTGTGACATTGCTTGAGGAGCGCGGAAACACCCAGTGGATAGCTGGGTGATGAACACAAGAAAAAAATATGAATTGTTTCCAGCTTCTTCGTCAATTAAAAAATTATGTTTATTTAGTCCGTTAAAATCCCAGCTGTAGCTGATAAAACACAATTAAAAATGTAAATATATGCAAAAATAAACTTCCAATTCCGTGAATCTTATGAGGACACATGTTCCTAGGGAAAACAAAACCATCAAAAAAACCTGTGAAAGAAAATAAAAATGCAAACAAATCCAAAATTGATTCAATAGTCTTTCCTATGATTGAGACCAAAGGGGAAATGTGTATTTAGTTTAAAAAGCCTCACGGTTGAGCAAATTACATTTTAACCCCTTCCTGATGGACGGTCATAATAATATGGCTCTAAATTTCTTTCTTCCTCGCCTTCTGAAAGCCATAATTTTTTTTTTGCCACCTACATAGACACAGGGGCTTTTATTTTGCGGGACAAGATATACTTTCTAATGGTATTATTCATATTACTATATAATAAACTGGGGAACACCCAAAAAATTCTAAGTGGGGCAAAATGTGAAAAAAAACGCACCTGCGCCATGTTTGCGGAAGTTTTTTTTTAATGGAGTGTATTCTTTGGTAAAAATGATGTGTTATCTGTATTCTACAGGTTGACGCGCATCCGGCAATACCAAACATGTATGGTTTCCGTTATGTTTTGGCACTGTAAAAAAATTCCAAACATTTTCTTTTTTTGAAATTTGCGCCATGGCGTCATTTTGTGCGACCAATAACTTTTTTGTACTAACACCAACGGACGTCAGTGAGGGTGCATGTTTTTGCGGGCTGAAGTGTATTTTTTAATGCTAGCAGTTTGGAACACATGCGACTTTTTTGATTACTTTTATTCCAATTTTTATGCGACATAAAATGACCAAAAAACGCAATTTTGGCATTTTGGAATTTTTTTTTTCCTTTACGGTGTTCAGCGTACAGGATAAATTGTTATATTTTTATAGATCGGACTTTTTTGGATGCGGCGATACCAAATATGTGTAACTTTTATTATTTTATTGTTTTTATTTGTAAAATGGGGAAAGGAGGTTATTTGAACTTTTTAATACTTTTTTTTTTTTTTTTTTTTGTACTTTAAAACTTTCTTTTTTTTTTATTTAACATTGAGTCCCCCACATAGACAATGCATTAGACTGTAAATATCAAAGCAGATGGGTTGTTTCCCACTTCTAGCCCTAATTACCCCCCTCCCCTACCACCTCCTCTGCGCGCTGAAACCGCCGGGTGTTAGCTGCAATTAGCCACTAACACCCGGCGGCTGTGAAACGGGATCGCGCCGCGAACCTGTTTCAAAGCCGCTTACCGACGCTATGACGTACTCATGCGTCATAGGTCGGTAAGGGGTTAAGTCACCTCCCCTAGGGTCCATCTTAACATGTTCTATACCAAAAAATAAAAACGAACTGACACCACCACCATGCACGGTCTTAGACTGATTTACATTGTTAGGGTTTCTGCTATGGAGTAAGTGTTAGGGCATGTTCACATGGTGTTTTTGGATGAGGTTTTGGACGAGATTTTTGGAGCATTTCCTTGCCCAAAACCTCGTCCAAACCACATCAAAACCTTGCCTGAAACACGCTTCTTCAGATGAGGTTTTTGACGAGGCTTTGATCAGGTTTTGAATCAGGTTTTCACCCATACAAATGAATAGCCAGGACAAAAACCGCACTGAAAACGCACCAAAACCGCGCCTACAGCGCGCTTCAAGAGTTGACATGACACTTCTTTTTAATTGCTTCCAAAGAAGCGTGTAAAAACCTTGTCCACATTTAAATTGACGATGCCAGTTCTTGACTACATCATATGATGGGGAATCCTCACCATAAACCGCTTTCGTCTCCTTTGGTGTGCGGCCTTTCAAGTAAAGGAACTTGATGACTGTTCTGTAATCCACTGGGTCCATTATCAAACCTCACACCATTTCAGCACCTGTAAAATCAAGACCTTCAGGGGCCGTTCACACGGCTTATGTCGGCGCGGATTGGCGCCGTACTGCGGGCCGGATTTGCGCTGCAGTACGGCGCCAATCCGTCGCAGTAATTACGGTAATCCACCGTTCTCATAGAGAACAGTGGATTCCGTCGCCCCTCCCCACTCGGCGAATCCGCAGGGTGGGGAGAAAGTCACCTGCACATTATCCAGGCGCAATATGCGCTGTGGATATTGCAAGTCTATGGGGCCGGTGGGCCGCGCCCCCGCCCCGCACCCACCCCTTATTCAAGCCGTAATTGCAAGCGCAATCCGGCTCGCAATTACGGCTTGAATAAGCCGTGTGAACCGGGCCTCATCAGTTATGAGTTGCAAATTGGCACATAACATATAGAGACTTGTATCATTACACGTGCAGTTTCAGCATCCTGTGATAAATAGAAGTGGGTCAGGGGAAATCTTTAATGTGCGCCCCACGTACAAGCACATACCGCATGAGGGAATCGCCACATCTGAAATTGCCTTTCTGAGTCAACCAAGTATCCTGTGGGGAATTATCTCTATAGAAACTTGGTGATAGGGGGGAGCCTAGAGATCTCCTTCGCCTGGGAATAAAGCGCATATCCACCTTCAAATTATCAGCAGTAGGTAAGTTTTTACGAACGATATTGATAATTTCATTATACTGCTTACTATAATTGGTAGAAAAGGCAACGGGCCCAGAGGATACAGACTGGTTAGGAGACCTCTCTATCAGTGTCAGGATCTTGAAGCCAGATACACGTTTCCCCTTTGGGGGGATTTGGTCTCAATCGTAGGAATGATTTATTATATCATTATTGAATCAATTTAGCTTTGTTTGCATTTTTGTTTTCTTTCACAGGTTTCTTTGATTGTTTAGTTTTCCCTAGGTACATGTGTCATCAGATGATTTATGAGATTGGAGGTTTATTTTTAGATATATTTACATTTTTTAAATTGTGTTTTATCAGCTACGATTAAGAGTGTTTAGGACACAAAACGCGTTAGCACTTCTGTCTTTTTGTATTGTGTGATGGAATTTTAATGGACTAAATAAAAAAAAATTTCAATTGAGGAAGGAGCTGGAAACAATTCATATTTTTTTTCTTATATATATTTGTTGCCATATTTTGTTATTGGTATAGAATTGTGTATTTTATGTATATAAGGTATGACTGGTTAATATTTGCCCCTAAAAAGCATCGGTATTTTTTATGTGCTATGTGTAGCAAAGTCCCTCGAGATGCTCATAGAGTCCACTATTTGCATTGTGAATGTTAAACATTTTGATCTTTTTCCTTGTTGAATGACTCTGTAAATGTATTTGTTCCCAGGCAGAGGGCCTTGTTTGATGTATTGTCAGCCTATTCTGTCTACAACACGGTAAGTTTGGAAGGAATTTCACTATATATATATATATATATATATATATATATTATATATATATATATATATATATATATATATATATATATTATATATTATATATTATATATATATCATGACTATATTTTCCAATAGACACATGAAGAACATGCCTGTAGGTAGCTTGACAGAAAATAGTGCCTGCTTGTTGGGGTCACAGACAAGGTCGCATAATAATTTAGACAATGTGAGTCACTGCTGTAGTTTTACAATACATACAAAATAATTTTATTTTTTGAGCGCTAAAAGCATAATCGCTCCATTTGGCTGCATGGTGAAAATCGAAGTCTCCTTATCCCCGGTTCCATGGATATCGCTATTCAGTTAAATTATGTTGCAGTGCTGGACATTTATCTAAATATTTCCAAGGGTGCAACAAACACTTGGCTCTAAAATCAGCACTGTAAGTCTGGACTTGTACCAGTATACTGCTACTGTTGCTACAATATTACAGCCATATTCCATGTTGAATTTTTCTGACTTGCTAGTAATTGGTTTTTCATTTCCAAACAAATGTGATATTCACTTAAAGGGGTTTGGCCACGATGTAATGTTGACGTGGGATCCTTCAAAATGGGTATTTAATCACTTTTCTAAATATATGGGATTAAAAAAATGGCAGCCTGAGAGAGCTACAGGCTGCCTTACCTGCCCTTAGTTACTTAAAAGCTTGCATTAGATACGACCTGACAAAAGCTGCTGGCTTGCGCAGAGCACATTTCTTAGGGAGCTGAAGAAGCTTTCAAGGGACTGGGGGAAAATATGTTGTCTTTTGTATACAGAATCCACTAGTTGTAGTGTGATTATCTGAGTAGATCCCTGCTTTATCTGATGACAGGGAACATGAAGGAGCTTTCAAGAGGCTGAAGGAGCTTTCAAGCTGCTGTGGAGAAAGGTGTTGTCTTTTGTATACAGAATCCACTAGTTGTAGTGTGATTATTTCAGTGAACATTGCACACGATCCCTTATGCAGCGCTGTGCTCTGACAGTCTCTCTCTCTCTCTCTCTCTCAGCTCAGCCATGGCTTGTTTTACTTTTGCTTCTTAGCAGATAAGGCACATCCTGGCAAAACCCCTTTAAGATGATTTCTCTTAGCTTTTAACAAGGGCTGGTGATATATCAACAATATGGGTCACACGTGGAACATTGTGTACATTTTGGATCACCAGTGTATAAAAAGAACATAGCTGAGCTGGTGCAGAGGGGGGTGGCCAAGTTGATTAGAGGAATGGGGGGGATTGCCTTTCCAAGAAGGGTTATCAAACCAGTAGTTATCCATCTTGGAAATAATGTGACTTAGGGGCGATTTTAGTTACCATGCACATATACGTGAAAGGACAGTACACAGATCTTTTGTGTGAGCTCTTTAACATCTTGGCATGTAACCATGTGGCGGCATCTTCTATAGAAGGTTTCACCATTACTGTAGATGGAAATTCATTACTAGCACTGAGACCAAGAACTTGCTACCATAAGAAGTTGTGAAGGTTGATTAATTGAACAAGTTCAAGAAGAGTCTGAAAGTCTTTTAATACTGTTACAGGTTATAGTTACTAGATTCTCGCAATGAGATATTGGTTCAGAGATTTTTTTTCCAGTTGATCTTTTTCGAGTCGGGAATTTTTTCTCTAGTATGGGATAATCAGCATCCACCAAACAGAGGATTTTGCCTTCCTCTAGGTCAACAAACTAGGGGTATAGGTTGGACTCAATGGACCTGTGTCTTCTTTACATTTACAAAACTTTGTAAACAAGATTTGGAAATCCAATGTAATCACCTTGAATAGGCACTGTCTACTGAAGAGGTTTTCCCATACAAGATTGATTGTGGTGGTCTCAAATTATTAAATGAATGTACTTTCACAATGTGAATATTAAAATGTTCTTGGAATCTAATTTTGTTTAGCAATAAAAGGCTTTATCTGTGATAGAAAATACAGACTAATACATCAACCGTCAGATTGTTAGAAATGTACATAAAGGTAAGGGCATTTCTTTTTTAATAACCTACCCCAACCCCACTCCTGGTTTGCTCATAAAGAACCGAAATGCCTTTACTTTGAAGTACATTTCTAACAATCTGTCTGTTGATGTGTGGTTCTGTGTTTTATTTTGTGTTAGGCTTTATAAGAAAGGTATATTTTTATGGACTGATATTTGTTAGTTTCAGTAAAGATGACTTGATTAAAAAAACAAAAAACACTTATCACCTATCCACAGTTGAATACTGAGGGACCGTCACACATCATAATTGACAACTGTGCCCCCTCAAACCCTTATTTGAATGGAGCAGAGGTCAGACATCGGTCCTGCCACATAATACCAAGTCTATAGGACTGAGTGAGATAGCAAAGTGCTCTTCTTGACGATCTCTATCAGTCCCATAGATTGGAATAAAGCTTTATGTTAATTAGGCAGCACAATGGCTCACAAATTCAGTGTTGCCTTGCAGAGTCCTGGGTTCAGATATGACTAGATCGACCTCTGCGTGTTCTCCCACCCAATCCTTCTTTTCAGCAGCATCCGCTGCAGCTTACTCCCATCTCTCCAATGGAGGTAGCCATGGGGAGGTTGGACTATCGGCTGAACAAGCAGTTGGCTGGCAGCTGTTGACGTTTTAAGGGCACCATCACTGAGCCCAATTGGGGCAGGGATTCGGATGAGTAATTACAATCTGTTCAGCTACAAATTTGTTGCTCTGGTACAGAAATAAAAATCATTTTCTTCCCAGCAGAGCCCAGCCACGCCTTAATGTATTCTAGTGTGTGCGCTTGAGACTAATGATACTCTATGTTCACTTCACAGGAAGTAAGTTATTGTCAGGGGATGAGTCAAATTGCAGCTGTGCTGCTCATGTATCTGAACGAGGAGGACGCTTTCTGGGCTCTAGCTCAACTGTTAACCAACCAACGGCATGCAATGCACGGTGAGTTCATTTGTGAAATAAACCTCAAATTGGGAACAATCTTCCTGTTCTACAGGATTTACAGTTTATTTATCTTTTGTCTAACAATCCTTCATTTAATCTGACATTAATGACTGAACACAAGATTAACAGACAGATCCTACTTTACTGTTTTCAATTCTGTCTACAGAAATAATTTAACTTAATATTATAACAAAAATCTACCATCAACATTATCATGACTTTATGTTGTCCAACAAAAATACAGAGGTTGCTCAAGATACAATAGACTTAAAATACGATATTTCCTCCACACAGTGGTGTGTCTCCTGGGACGTTGTATCTTGAAACCATAATCTACATTCAATGTCAGACATTGCTTAACTGTGGCACAGATTGGTGGAAGAGCCAACCAATTATCAGGAACATTTTACCTTAAAGTATCTGTATTTGTGCATTGCATGAAGGGATTGGTGGTCTATTAGCGTCTTCCTACTAGATTGCGGTACTACGTGTCCTGTACTGCTATTTACCTGTGCCAGGATGAGCAACTTCTTTGGACACCAGGTGAGGGCCCCATTTTCTGTATTTCAGGTACATTGTGTATAAAGTACGTGACCCAAAGAAGCAGCACTCCTCCAAATAGAAAGTGATTTCAAGCCCCCAGCAGACCTGTCTGACTGTTACAGTTGTGTTCAAAATAATAACAGTCCAGTAAGACTAACCAGATTAATCACTATTTTAGTTATAAATTATATTACCACATGTCAAACTATTTACCAGTTGGTGCAGTAGATTCTTAGAAAGCCAACAGACTCCGCATTCATGGTCGGCATGTTTTTGAGTCTGTGTATTTGAATAATTATTTGAAAGGGGATGTGTTCAAAATAATAGCAGTGTGGAATTCAATTGGTGAGGTCAATCATTCTGTGAAGAAACAGGTGTGAACCAGGTGGCCCTTATTTAAGGGTGAAGCCAGTACATATTGTACCTGCATTTCTCCTTGAAAGCTTGAGAAATATGGGTCGTTGGAGACATTGTTCAGAAGAACAGCATACTTTGATTCAAAAAGTTGATTGAAGAGGGTAAAACTTCTTAAGAAGTGCAGACAATGATCGGCTGCAGAGCTAAAATGATCTCCAATGCTTTAAAATGGAAAAAAACTGAAGGCGACCATTCGAATGGATCAAGCAATAGCCAGAATGGCAAAGAGTCAGCCAATGTTCAGCTCCAGGATGATCAAAGACAGTCTCAAGTTACCTGCGAAAACTGTAACAGTTTGAAAATACCTCTGTGAAGCTAATATATTTGCAAGAAGTCCCCGTAAATACAATTTTCCAAAGAACACATCAACTGGCCAAAAGAGGAATGCAGAAACATTTTGTGAACTGAGGGAAATAAAATTATTCTGTTTGGGTCCAAGGGCCACGGACAGTTAGACAAACCCCAAACTCTGAATTCAAGTCACAGTGAAGCATGGAGTTGCAAGCATCTTGATATGGACACGTTTCTCTTAATATGGTGCCAGCCTATTTACTGAATACCAGGGTTCATGGACCAGTTTGTATATATCAAAATGCTTGAAGAGGCCTTGTTGCCTTAAGCTGAGAAGGAAATGCCCTTGAGATGGGTGTTTCAACAAGACGACAACCCTAAACACACCAGTAAACAAGCAAAATCATGGTTACAGTCCAACAAAATTGAGGTTGAGTGACCAGCCCAGTCCACGGACCTTATTCCGGTAGAACACTTGTGGGGTGACATCAAAAATGCAGCTTCTAAGGCAAAGCCAACAAATGCAAATAGATTGTGGGATGTAGTTAGAGCATCCTGGGCTGGAACAACAGTTGACAAGTGCCAGAAGTTGGTTGACTCTATTCAATATAGATGTGAAGCAGTTCTAAAAAGAACTGTGTTTATACCACTTAATATTAGGTTACTGATTCATAGGAATTCTAAATCCTAAAAAAAGTGAGTTTGTAAAGATAAATGCAGACACCGCTATTTTTTGGAACAGTCCAATGTTATTTTTTTGTTATTTTCTGTAAAGTAGTTAAGTTATATACATTTCTCATGTTTTGTTTTAGAAGACAGTGTGCAATGTTCCCAATGCATGGAAATAAAAATGATTATAAAGATTTTGTGCTTGGCTCATGTTTTTGAACACTGCTATTGTTTTGAACACAACTGTACATGCATGGACTTTCTCGGTATCCGTTATCCGCTTCATTTACTTTACTTTCATCTTGTATTATGCTGAGTGACATTTTCGGTCTTTGGAACCAACTTCCAGTTTTCCATTGAGTTATGACTTCCGCATACAGGGATCTTCTTGGAACCAATTAATATTGTATTTTGAGGGACGACTATAAAGTCCCCTTTATCTTCTACTAGCACAATTTAAGAGACCAGTCTACTTTTCGTATATCTGTTTTGCCTGCGTATAAAATAATTCTGAGAATCTTTTCTTAGATTTGTTGTGCTGTTTTTCTGTTAATCCTCCTGAAAATGAATAAATTAACAGAGTTTTAACTATTCCTCTTGCTAGTTTGTGTCCCAGCACATTCTGACGCTCTCCAATCAGAGTTGACATTAATAGACTATGTTTGAACACACACTATTGACAAGGGAAATGGTAACAACCACTTGTCTGATTATGTATGTGATTTGAGGAAGATTGGCTAAGAAAATATATGTAGATTTCTTCTTTCAAGAAGAATCTCAATATTAAACAAGTCATATACATGTCCTCACTCAGACTGTCTTTAAAGGGGTGTTCCCCTTTCAGACATTTATGGCATTTTGATATGATATGGGATCAGTAGGAGCGGGTTGGCTCTATTCGGATCTACTGTTAAATAGAGAGCAGCGTACAGGCATAACCTACTCTACTTTCTGAACCTTATGCCATAAATGTCTTAGTTGGAAACAGCCTTTTAAGCTACAAATCAGAAATCCTTGCTATTACTCCTTACAGTGCAAGACGTTATGTGTAAAGTCTGCATGTATCACTCCTGACACCTGTAGCTCCAACTGATCAGATGTGAATTTTGTGTAGGTTCAAAGCTTTAAAGTTTCCACTATTCAAGGTCAATGTAGACTTAGAGCTGCACCGCAAGATAACCGAGCAAGTAAAAAGGTTTATATACCTATAAGAGATGAAATCAGTAGGGGCAAATAAACATCCTATCACACGCGACTGGATATTCCCATTCTGACTTTGTTGGACTTACTGGGCATGACTCTCAATTGCACATTTAGATAGCTGCTGAATCAACTGAAAGTGTTTCACAGAAACAATAATTAAAATACCTTTGGGTATATTTACTTCAGTGTGTATTTGCACTGCAATGTGTCCAAAGTACGCCCTGCAAATACAGTAAAATCACAGCACTTACTGAGTGCTGTGATTTTACTAAGTATTCCCTTGCGCATACTGGGTGCCCAGAGAAAGAAGTGACATGTCACACTTCTAAAACAGCGGGCACATAACAGCCTCTGTACAAAAACCTGACAAAACAAATATTATGCAGACTGCAATATTAGACTCATAATTGTACATGTGTTGCTTCTCCCCCTCTCTAGAATGCAGTGATTTTTTTCTTTATCCCCATTCTCTGAAAGCCATCGCTTTTTGTTTCTTTAAGCATAGCCTTATATGGCTCAGATCGTATTTTTCATAATGTATTCAAATACTTTTATTGTATTTGGGAAGTAACGGAGAAAAACAGCAATTCTGCAAATTTGGGGTATTTGTTTTAGGAGGTTTGTTTTATCATATAGACAGTATAATAGTGTACTTTTTTTTAAATTTCTACTTTAATTTAACAAAATTAATGTTTTAAGCAAAACCCTTTGCATTGAAATAAGGTATTTTTCTAGATAGATAAAGATATTTCTACTATTGAATTTAGTAGAATTCACCCTTCTCAATCCCTTACTCACATGGTACTCAACAAACATGGATGTTCAATATGTTGTGCACAGTTAATCTGTATGGTCAACTGATTGTTATTTTATATTTTCAGTTTCTGTGGTTGTTACACACTATGTTTGTAATTGTTTGCAAAGTAAGATTTTTGCATGTGCCAAGCTTTTACACTTTCATTCTTGTTGGCTCTTTAAGTTATCAAGAAAGCTTGGCTATTGTTAAAACATTTTCTGACTGGAGAAGGAAACAAGGCAAGGGAGCCTGCTTTCCCCATTGTTTTTTAGTATTGTGATAGAACCACTACTCAGGAAATTAGAGGATTCAAATGTGTTCTCGGGTATAAAAAAATGGGGGTAAGTAAATTAAAATAACGCAGATCTGTTATTTATGAGTGAGCCCAGTAGACGGCTGCAACGGTGTTGACATTGATTTGGCTCGTTTGCAAATTTTTCAGGATTTTAAATCAATAAAGTGCAAATGTAAACTTCTAGAAATCTCAAGGAATAATCTTTCTCTGAACCCCGACATCCGTATTATGTGTTAAATAATGGCTTCAAAATACATAACTTATTAAGGAATAAAAATTGAAAAATAACCAGGCTCCTTATACCAATTAAATCACCCTCCTTGTTTGCAGAAATATAATTTCTGTGCTGGCATAGTCTCCTGTTGTTGCTTTCTGGTCATATACAACTTGTAAAATTGATTTTGTTTGCGAGATTGTTGTACTCTCTACAAAACATCCCAATTTTGCTAAAACATAAAGATGTTAATACATTTAATTCGGGGGTTACAAAATTTATCTGGCAGGGTAAAAGACCAAGAATATCTCTACAAAGCTACACTCCAGGAGATGTGATGGAGGAACCAACTTGCAGCATCTTCGTGGCTACAATATAGCATGCCTGGCCAAACGTTAGCTCGATTGGATTCATAAAACTAGTTTCTTTTCCAATTGTCCTTAGGAATCTGAATTGACTGGTGAGTGGGAAGTTGTTGCTTTATTGCATACACAAATGGCAAAGCTCCCATCCAACGTCAACCATTCTGTTCTTTTAAGGGACCCGATTATGTCTTGGGTGGGGCGCGTGTAGAGGTAAGGAGAAGATGCAAGCTCTATTGCCAAATGTTCAGGTTGCTTTCTTAGTTGTCGCATCCAGAATTGAAGGCAGAGAAGGAAAATAGATTGTTTCACATTTGGAAGAGTAATGGAATCAAGGTGGCAGGACAGTTATTCCATGACTCTGAAAATAGGCTAAGAAGCTTAGATGAGCTAATGACAGAGTTTAATCTCACTGGTGCATGAACTCTCCAATATCTTCAGTTCCAATCTTTTTGTATACATAGGTTTAAAGAAATATCAAATAAAAAGGTTAAAGATTGTTTTGATGATCCAATTGGTGAAGGTCCTCACAGGAAATCTGTGTCTATTTTTATGCTGTGTTTAGAGATTAATATATACATAAGGAGTATTGTCTAAAATGTGCACAGTGGAAGTGGTGGCTTCAGAAGACTCACTTCAGGTTTTTGAAGTTAGAGGCAGCCAGTTAGACGGCATATTATCAGTGAAAAATGGAGGGTGATGCATTTCAAGATAATGCATGCGGCTGTATACGTGTTCGACATCCCAGTTACCCTCAATTTCCCAGACAGAATAACTCTGTGTTCAAACGTCAGAAACACAAAGTGGACTTGTTTCATGGTGTGGGGTTATGTGACAAAGTACGATAGTGTTGGATAAACGTAGTTGTTAAATAGTTAAAACATGTAAGGGTTCCCTCTGTTGCCGCTGATATTGCTTCTCCACTCCTTCAAATATTTGGAACCGGGGTAGGGTCAAAATTTGCCAACATTGTTACAACTAGTCCATATTCCATTGGTGGTGGCTTAACGGTGCTTGCTAAGAAACTGGTAGCTGGGTTGCCGTTGCTTGTCATGTTACCTTTCATAGCCGGAACTTACCTTTATTCGAGGTGGAATGACACAAGGAAGCAAAAACATTTTTTAAGTGATGCAGGCCATTCATTGTGCAACATTTGATGCAATCACAGATAAATGAGTTGTTGGTTTACCTTCAATATACCAAATGGTATCTGACAGAGGACCTAAAATGCTGTTTTGATAGACTAAAGTTATGAGCCTGAGTTATGCAGATTAGGGACAACATTAAGATACATTTCACTGAAGGTGGGGTTTATACACCAAATTCTTACTAATTCTTTCATTTTCATTATTGGGAGCTGGTGGAAGGCAAGTGTTTGGAAAGGTCAGCGGTGCGACTTTGTTCCTCTGGGGTGTGACCTGGGCAGCCCACTATTTGAGTTTATTTTGGTTCTTTATTGGTACGTTAAGTACCAATATTTGTGCTTAACTACTTGGATATACAGTCATATGAAAAAGTTTGGGCACCCCTATTAATCTAAATCATTTTTAGTTCTAAATATTTGGGTATTTGCAACAGCCATTTCAATTTGATATATCTAATAACTAATATTGCACATTTTGTGTTAGTTCAATAAACCTCATTTCAATCCGGAAATATTACTGTTGTTATTAGATATATCACATTAAAATGGCTGTTGCAAACACCCAAATATTTAGAACTAAAAATGATTAAGATTAATAGGGGTGCCCAAACTTTTTCATATGACTGTATACAGCATATATCTAATATTGTTTGTATACTGCACTTCAATCTTTGCCAGGTCATATGGTCATTGCTAATATAATGATATATTTCATATTGTTCTGTGTATATAACTGTAAGAAACCTAAGACAAAATTGTATTATTTTATTGGAAAAAAAAACATTTAAAACATGACCATTTTATTTGTATATGGTGAAAGTATCTTGAATCAGAATGTCAAAAAAAAATGATTTGACAAAAAAAAAAAATAGATAGAAAGCTTGGCTAGATTGTGGACATGCAGTGGATATGTCGTAAAAGTCTTTAGTGGGAAAACCTCTCTTTGATTTTTCTGTATTACGGTATATGTGATTGGTGAAATTCCTCACTGAAGCGGCAAATTGTAGACTTATTCAGAGATAGGCAAGCCCTTAAAACTTATTGGCTCCAGTGTGTAAAATTTCCTGAAATATTGGACCGAACACTGTTTAATAGCCCAGAGTTGTTTTTCTTGTCTGTTTAACGGTCACAGTCAAAGCTTCCTTTGGACAAGAGCAGAAGAGAATTACAAGCTACTTGTTTCGAATACCAAACTGATATTTATACAGGAGTTTTCATAAAAGTGCAAAAGGTGGTAGTCAGTTTTGTAGATTGAATGCCTGTAGATTCAATTCTAGAAAGCCAACATATGGGGATGTTATGAAGATGTTGAGTAAAGTTACCGTGTGCTTTTCAGTTATTTGCCCAAATACAAGATGGGATATCATGACAGACATGGCAAACGTAATAGTGTTATGGCTTCTTTAAAGGGATGTTTCAAGAGTTGTAAAAGCTTGTTTGTCTACCGCGGCTTGCTTAAAAATAGAAGAAAAGGACACAGCCGTTCAGCCGCGGCACCCTTTCTGTTTAACCAGTTAGTAGCAGTGGATCGTTCATGTGACAGGTACAACCCATCATGCATTGGTCACATGAGCAATGACTGTTAACTTATAGTACCAGAATGAACTGGATGGGTGCCATGGCTGAATGTGAGCATCTGGGAAGTAAGTATGAACCTTTACTTCTAATTTTTAATCATACCCCAAAAGACAAATTAGCTTTTACAGCTCTCTGAACACCCCTTTAACTATCAAAGTTTGTAAGAAGAGATTGTGTTTTAAAGCAATAAATAGGATAGCTTTTTATTAGTACTTTATTTACATTTAGTAGTACTACATTATGCAATGTGTTTTATATTAATAACATATACAGTGCTTCCTCAACATACAAAATGAAATCGTTCCAGGACGACTACTGTATTTGAACACCATAACTCTATGGGAAACTGGAAATTGGTTCCAAGGTCCCACGATGTCACTTAACATAATGCAAAATGAAAATGAAAGAAAACTGTGCTGATAACTAACACAAGTAAAGCAAGTCCTTACATATGACTGTCCGAAAGATCTACTGACTCTCCAACCCACAAGGATGGGAACTCTCTGGATCTGGTCTTCTGTCATCTTTCCTCAATTTCTAACTTCAATAATTCTCCTTATGCTCTCTCTGACCACAACCTTATCTCCTTCATTATCACTAATTCTCAGCCTTCTCTGGACAAACCTGCTCATCACACATTCCGAAATATCCGCTCCATTAATACTCAGGAACTCACAGACACCATACAGTCCTCACTGCCCCCAATCTCCTCCCTCTCCTGTCCTGACCAGGCTGTCAAACGTTACAATGAAACTCTCACAACCACCCTGGACATGTTGGCACCACTCATACACCGCACCACCAGAGTCAGACGCCCGCAGCCTTGGCACACGCCTCAGACTCGCCATCTGCAGCGCTGTTCCAGGTGTGCTGAGCGGCTGTGGAGAAAGTCGAAGCTACCTGCAGACTTTCTCCACTACAAATTCATGCTCAGGACTTACCACACTGCCCTTCACTGTGCCAAACAAAAATATTTCACCTCCCTCATCTCAACACTACACAACAACCCAAAACGCCTCTTTGACACCTTCCACTCCCTCCTAAGGCCTAGAGCTCAGGCCCCAGTCACTGACCTCTGTGCTGAAGACCTGGCCACTCACTTCAAAGAGAAAATTGAAAATATCCGGCTAAACATATCTCAGTCCCCAAGTAATACCCATCCCATCCCCTCCCGCACGTCCTCTAGTCTGCTCTCCGCTCTTGAACCGACGACAGAGGAAGAAGTGTCCAGGCTTCTCCTGTCTGCGCGCCCCACCACCTGCTCCTCTGATCCCACCTCGTCCAGTCTATTTCTCCAGCTGTCCTCTCTGACCTTACTGCTATCTGTAACCTCTCTCTCTCCTCTGGGATCTTTCCATCTTCCTTCAAACACGCCATCATAACCCCTTTACTAAAAAAGCCCTCTCTGGACCCATCCTGTGCTGCTAACTACCGACCAGTCTCTAACCTGCCCTTCATCTCTAAACTCCTGGAACGCTTGGTCTACTCTCGCCTAATCCGCTATCTCTCTACTAACTCTTCTTGACCCTCTGCAATCAGGTTTCTGCACCCTACACTCCACGGAAACTGCCTTAAAGTCTCAAATGACATACTAACAGCAAAATCTCAGGGTAAATACTCCTTGCTGCTTCTCTTGGATCTCTCTGCAGCGTTTGACACTGTGGATCACCATCTTCTCCTCAGCATGCTCGGCACCATTGGTCTCCAGGACACAGCTCTCGCTTGGTTCTCATCTTACCTGTCTGATCGCTCCTTCAGTGTCTCATTTTCTGGTTCTATCTCCTCTCCCTCTTGCTGTTGGAGTTCCTCAGGGACCAGTTCTAGGTCTTCTCCTCTTTTCATTGTACACAGCCCCCATTGGACAAACCATCATTTAGATTTGGCTTCCAAGTACCATCTCTATGCTGATGACACCCAATTATACACCTCCTCCCGTGACATCACTCCAGCCCTGCTACAAAACACCAGTGACTATCTGGCCGCTTTCTCTGACATCATGTCCTCTCTCCATCTGAAACTAAACCTCACTAAAAATGAACTTCTTGTCTTTCTGCCATCTACTAACCAACCCCACACTGCTATTTCTGTTTCTGTGTGTGGTACCACCATTTCTCCTAGGCAGCAGGCCCGCTCTCTAGGGGTTATTTTAGATTCTGATCTGACCTTCACCCCATATGTCCAATCCCTTGCCCATTTCTGTCACCTGCACCTCAAGAACATCTCCAGAATCCATCCGTTTCTCACCGTGGAAACAACTCAAATTCTCATTACTGCTCTTATTCTTTTTTCGTCTTGACTACTGTAACTCCTTGCTTATCGGTCTCCCTCTCTGTAAACTCTCCCCTCTTCAATCTTTCCTGAATGCAACAGCCAGGCTCATCTTACTCTAGAGCCACTATACTGATGCCTCTACCCTGTGTCAGTCACTGCACTGGTTGCCCATTCAGTACAGGATACAGTATAAACTCAACATTCTCACTCATAAAGCTCTCCACAGCGCTGCACCCCCCTACATCTCCCTCGTCTCTGTCTACCACCCGACCCGCTCTCTCCGCTCTGCTGCTATCAGGTTACACTCATCAATCATCCGAACCTCCCATGCCCATCTCCAAGATTTCACACGTGCGGCACCAATTCTCTGGAACATGCTACCGCGGGCGATCAGGCACATTCACAACCCTCATAGTTTTAAGAGGGCCTGAGAAAACATCTTCTCAGCCTGGCCCACCAAGATCCCTAACTGCTATCACACACATTTGTCACTTCCTACACTAGGGCACTCACAGGCACTTATCTGTATATAGATGTACTGTCAGGGTGGCAGGTTCATCCATTTTTCATGTAAACCACCCCCTATTTATGAAACATGGCCGGACCATTGTAAACTTAGCACTTCTCACCGTTTGTTTCACCCATACACCCTAATAGATTGTAAGCTGTCACGAGCAGGGCCCTCACACCTTGTGTCTCATTTGTAAGTACTTTTAATGTGTAATGTCTGTACGTTTACTCTCGAATTTGTAAAGTGCTGCGGAATATGTTGGCGCTATATAAATAAAAATTATTATTATTATCTACTGAAAGCTGGTAATCAGCTTCTACTTTAAGAAAAGGAGATTTTTTGGGGGTTCATATTCATGGGTCATACACAGCATACTAGAAAAACAAATGGAGCCATCATCTGGTGCCTAAATGAGCTACAAATCCTGGCACATGTAAAGAGCAGTATAGGACGTGTAGTACCGCACTGTATTGTAGAGAGGCGCTACTAGACTGCCAATCATTGCATGTTTTACATGGTTTAAAATATTTATAATAATTGGATCAGTGTCTGGGACATTGTATCTTGAAACCACATTCAACATACAATATCACAGGAACGACCATTGTATGTTCAAAAAATGTAATCCTGAGGCCATTGTAAGTTGAGGGTCCACTGTACAATTTATTTGGAAGGTTACTTTTTGACCTCACTGGAGAAACCAATCCTTTGCGTGAATTGTGTGCTCCTACAATTCTAACCCCCAATTCAGGAAAGTTAGTTTTTCAAGACGGTTTCATCCTTATATGACTTCTAGACTGCTGTACCGTATAGTGACTTATCTAGTTAAGAATTATTTTCATTTTATTAAAAAATTTACGTTTTACAGTTGGCTGAATATGTGGTTAAACAGCTTTATTATTTTTCTAACACGATCTAAAGTCAAAACCTAGATATTTACAGAAAAACACCACTGTTATATGTTTAAGAATTTGTTGAAATAGAAATTTCAAATAACAATGACAATCAGACTGGCTGTGAGCAAGTTGTGAAGAGAGACTTTTCACAAGAACTTGAAAGTGAAGCTGTTCGCATTGGGGCGACTGCACTTTTAATCACATTCTGTAGGTAGCATCTTCAGTGGGTAGATAGCCTACAAGGTCCTTACAGACGATAAATACATAATTAAAGTAAATGTTGTGAAGTCCAATGAGAAATGTAGCGACAATGCAAAACACTACTGAATGAAAGTTTTAAAATTTTGATTGGATAGATCAAAAAGCAATCCTTGTAAATTCATGCTATAATTAAGCATAAATGAAGAGGAGAGGGAGTACTAAATGCAAAAGAAGCATTGTGTGCCAGTTTACTCCAAACATCCAAATTCTAATGCAGAAAATAATGCAGAACACTGTGACGCCAGACAATGTTTAAACACTGGTGGATCATGTGTTATCTATACACATTGGTGTCACCTTTCAGTGTAATCCTACTTGTACTGATAATAAGCAGACTGCTGAAAATCTCTACAGAACAGGAAGACTATTATTAGGCCTAGTGGCCAAAGTGAAAACTGCAGGACTTATGAATTTTTTTAAAATATTGAAAGTGACATAGAAAATAAAAAAAAAAAAATTCTTTAAAAAGTGATAAACATAAAAATGTGAGTTAAACAAGTCATTTTTTGATTAAACATTCCCTTGAAGAGATCAGCGACTACATCCTGAAGCCACATTTGTTGCCCCTTATGGTAGAACTTCCAGCTGGCATTTTTCAAAAGGATAATGCTTACTTACACATAGCAAGGGTTTCCCATTAATATCTCTGCTAGATGGCAACACTTCTCTGGCCTTTCCAGTTTCTAGATTTATCGCCAATCAAGCATTTATGGGACCAGCCAAGACACCCATTTTGGCAGCCTATGAGGGCCAAGGATGTACAAGTCCAATTGCAAAATCTATGGGCAAATCTGCTACAGGATGCCATATGGAACTTGTATGCTTCCATGCCCAACCTTGTTTTTCATCCAGGTGAGAGATGGGCAACAGGGTACTAGTGCCTCCTTTCAGTTGTGCAGTTTACTCCAATAAACTTGTCCTTGCCCTGTAAAATTGTAGTCCCTTACATATATCTTATTTACTTTCAAATATACAAAGTTCCATTTAATTCCAACAACTTCTCCTTAGTGCTTTATTTTTGTCAGTTAAAATGTATGGATTGTTTTTCTGATTGAGCTCAATCCTGATTATTGCACTAATCTCTGTTCTTAATGAGTGTTTTTAACTTTTCAATCAGCTTTATTTTTTATGTTCATTGCTAAAGATATATTTATATTTCCACATTGTCTATAGCAATAATGTAGGTTATCTAACCTACATTATTGCTATAGACAATGTGGAAAATGTTGTGGAATGTGGAAGATGTTCTAAGATTCTCTTGGTTCCTACTTTTGGGCTTGCTGTTTGGCCCTGCTTCATATGTAGGGTTATGAGAAGCTTTAATAAGACCAGTGCAAATGTGTCAAAGTTGAAATAATTTTAGGACTGCATAATATTAGAACAGATGGAGCGATTTAGTGGATCTCAAAAAATTAGAATATCAACATAGTTATTTTATGTACATAATTAAAGTGAAATAGAGAAACACATTTATTGTATCATTACACAAAGCGAAATATATTTAAAGTTATGGCTTACAGCTAATGAAAACTGAAGATTCAGTTTATCAGAGAGTCAGAATAATCTGAGGGAGGTCATTATTGTTCATTGATGGTGTCACACACGTAGGTTTCCTAAGCCTTTTAATGGTCCCTAGGTCTGGTTCAGTAGGCTTCACAATCATAAGGAGGACTGCTGACTTGACAGTTGTCCAAAAGACAGTCATTGACACCTTCCACAAGGAGGGTAGGCCACAAAAGGTCATTGATAAAGAAGCTGGCTGTTCAGAGTTCTGCATCGTATGAATGGGAAGTTGTGTGGAAGGAAAAAGTGTGGTAGAGAAAAGTGCACAATCAACAGGGATGACCACAGCCTTGAAAGTAATGTCAAGAACAGGCTATTCAAGAATTTGGGTGAGATTCACGTGGAGTGGACTGCGTTTGGAGTCACTGCTTCAAGAGCCACGACACTCGGATGTATCCAGGACATGTGCTGCAACTGTCACATTCCTTATATTAAGCCACTCATGACCCAGTGACATGCGTCAGCGTCTTACATGAGCTTAGGAGAAAAGTGACTTTACCATTGCTCTGAGTCCAAAGTTCTGTGTTCAGATGAAAGTAAATTTTGCATTTCATTTGGTAATTAAGATCCAAGAGTCTGGAGTAACAGTGGAGAGGCCACCATAGAAGCTGCTTTAGTTCCAGTGTGAGATTTCCACAGTCAGTGATGGTTTGGGGAGCAATGTCATCTGCTGGTATTGGTCTACTGTGTTACAGCAAGTCCAAGGTCAGTGCAGCCATCTGAAATTAAATTTTAAAGCACTTGATGCTTCCTTCTGCTGATGAGTTTTATGGAGAAGCTGATATAATTTTCCAGCAGGACCTGGCACCTACCCACACTGCAGAAAGTACCAATGCCTTGTTTAATAACCACAGTATCACTGTTTGACTGGCCAGCAAACTCGCCAGACCTAAACCCCTTAGAGAACCTGTGATGAAAGACACCAGAGCAAACAATGCAGCTGTGCTTAGGGGCACTATAAAGGCAACTTGGGCTTCCATAACACCTCGTTAGTGCCACAAGCTTATTACCTCCATACCACACCGAATTGATGCAGTAATTCATGCAAAAGGAGCCCAAACCAATTATTGAGTGCATATACTATACAGACCTTTCAGTAGGCCAATATTTCTGGTTTACAGTTTTTCATTTGGTCTTATACATTATTATAGTTTTGTAAAATACTAAATTTTGAGTTTCCAATAGCTGTAAGCCATAATCATCCACATTAAAAAAAAATTACACTACACAATATATGGGGTTCTCTTTTTGACTTGAATTACAGACATAAATTAATATTAAAATGATATTTAATTTTTTCTGATGCACTAGGATATCTACTTTTTTAAATATTAACATTCAAATAGTAGTTGCAGTCCTTCACATTGTTAGTGGGTACTTAAGATTAGGTATGAATATGCATTCTTGGTTACTGAACAGGTGCTGGTGGCTTTGATTAGTACATCAGTCTAGTAGTCAATACTTAACTTGTGATCTTTAAATAAATCAGAACTGCAGTACACTCCTAACCTTGGCCGTGCATACATTACCTTGCTATGATATTAAGTTAACTTGTTCTAAATACAAACCCTCAAAGTAATATGAGAGGGAAAATAGTTACATTCGAAATCCTTTAGGACAGTAAAGATTGGTTGGGCACAACTATCTTTAGCCATTTGTGACTCATAGTCTTCCTAAAAATAATTGGACTATCTTAATTGCTTTTCACAAGTTTCTGAGACATGAATACCTAGATAATCATTTGCTCTTTCAAGGTCCTGTAAACTAGGAAAGTTCTTTTTAATGTAGCAGAGCTTCTTCTAATGTATATTATGTTACAGCTATTTGTTTTTGTTACTTTGGTTATAATTGTTTAATAAGTCTTAAAGGGGATGTATCACTTCCTTTGGCTGATTCACACTGCTCTCAGCTTCTCAACTCTGGAAATGCAGGGGCGTTTCTTCCCCTCCCAGCTGGGTGACATCATCCCCCCCTTCACCGTTCATGCTGGCTCCTGAGACTCCACCCCCCCCCCCACCTCTCTGAGTCCACATGTCACTGTGTCTTTCCCTATGCAGTCTTATTTTGTAAAAGCTGTATACATACCACAGGCTGCATTCAATCTAGACTGAGCACTCTTCTCCTCTCACAGCTGGAGATGCTCTATGAACGGCACAGATCTCGCTTCTATGCAGGAGAGTTAGGCACCGGGACAAAACTGTTGTGTTTTCTCATTGTAGAATCTGTTGCAGTCTGTTTCTGCTGGGTGTGGAGAGAGAAAATGCTACGGCCCCTAACTCTGAGTCAGGCAGGGATCGACACAAATTGTGCTATTTCCTGATTGTGTAAGCCCTTCAGTGTAATTCTGTTTCTTCTGCCTGTATAAAGTGAAAATGTGATGGTCCCTTACTCTGAGTGAGAGACACAGCTCCGTGAATTCGACCGGGGGCTGTACAGAATGTAAATGAGCTCTCAGCTAGTGAAATGCAAGGAGGAGGGATCCGGAGGGATTCGACCAGGACTGGATATCAGTGTAAACAAAAACACAAGATAAGGAATACTGTGAATACAAGACAGCTTTGCTAATGACATCCAATTGCAAAGTTGCTTGTTTTCACTGTCCCCTTATTCTGAAGACCATTTAATGAAATGATAAAACCCCTTTAAGTCATAAATTTATCATTAAAATTTTAAATTTGTCAAAGTTGGATATCGCTGTTCATATAGAAAAATCGACACAAAATTGAGCAGTTATAAATGCAATGCATAGATCATTAATGATTGCAAAAAAACCAATTTATACAGTTTAGTAAAGGGCTGCATTTAGTCGTCCATGCTGCCACTTCTTTACTTTCATTGTGAGGCGTTCCCTATAAGCCCCACCACCACTTCATTTGGCATCTTGCTTGTTGCCATACTCATACTGTTGCTTCCTCTGCTGCTGAATAGTGCACACACCCTGGCTCCCGGCCTCTTAATGGCGCTGTCCATGTTGTTTAAAAATTAATATAATGGTCCAGGAGCCCTATGAAAACAAAATGAATTATACTCGCCAACCTCCAGTCCCCGGTTCCAGTGCTGTCCCCAATCTTCTGACATATCGTCACTTCCGAATGGCACATCAGTGTTGCAGACACAGATTTGCTGCAGTGGTCTCGTGCCTCTGAATTACATCATCATTCGTAAGTGAACAGCTCTGTACGGGGATGCGAGTAGAGGCACGTGACCACTTCAGAAGTTCAGTGGCTGTAGTGGTGATGTGCACCTCCGGAGGCGACAGCATGTCAACAGAAGACTAGGAAGAAACCTTCCCGGGTTTCTTTTTGGGCGTGGTGGTAGGTTCCTGACCCAGTTAGCTTCATCTGATTTTTTTGCTGCCTGCCCAGCCCTTCTGTCCACCTACCATATTGAAAAGAATTTGACAGCTTTGACCACAGTCCAACAACTGTATCAAGAACTCTGCCTGTCCTAACCTTTAATCTTACTATACTTTATTATTTCTCCTAACGGAGATTACTTTGAAGGTAGCAAACGGGTTTTCTGTGGCTAAGTCCAGATCTCAGTGAAGGGATTAACAAGAAAAAACAAGGGTCCCTTTCACTTTGCTCCTCAGTTTAGCCCCATTTCAAATCGATTGTAACCAAGAGGATTTCCATTGTGTAATTTTGCACAGGTTGTGAATCCTGCTTACATACCCTTCACAGAAGCCTATTGGCTGTTGAACTGTCCTACCAGTGGACCCCAACAATCAACTGTTCCAAAAGTTGCATAATGTCTCTTATCTAAATGCCCTCATACTCTCTACTTTAGCTACTGCAGCAGCAGATTAAATTCCACCATGAGCATCGTCATCTTTGCCTCTGCATCTTGGCACATTACTTCTCATCTGATGAAGCATAGGTGGCCTTTATCGTGCCTTTGATGTCCAGGGAAACACTTATTCTGCCTCTCAACTATCTGGTGATGTCAAACCTGCTTGGTATCTTCCTTCTAGTCGGTCTTTGAGGAACCGCAACAGGCTTTATCTGCAGCCTCCTTCCTCTTCTATTTCTGCAAAGGCACCTTCACCAATATGCTGTCCAGTTACACAAACTTGGAATAATGAGACCTTTGTGGCTTTCTTTTGCCAGGGACTGGCAGAATGCAATAAGGGTAAGTTTGCTGGCCAGAAACAGCCAGCTTATTTGGATAACATTTCTCTGTCCAACCAAATAGACGATAGATTGACATACAGACAACAGGAGACTGACTGTGCCTGTCTGGTTCTTTGGCTGGTTCCTACCTTTAAAAAAACACTTCATTTTTCTAAACCAGTTACTCTATCCAGGTGGGAAAATTATGCCACATACTGCAAGAATAAAAGCAATTTCCTTTGTGGCTGCCCTATGAAGTTCCAGTGCCCAGCTCTACCGTAGGCAAAAGTATCTTTTCTCAACATGCCACAATTCCCTGTCATCTTAGCTGCTTTTGTAACCCACTTCTCTGTACAGGCCTTTTTAGACTTAGGGTCCACAGATAATTTCTTACGTCAGTCTCTAGTTACCTATACCAAATTCCAGTAGTCCAGGTGAAGAAACCACTCTCCTTCTTTGGCTATGTTCACACAGCTATGATTGGGGCGCATTTTGCCACGTTTTTCTTGGCGTACAGCACTCAAATACGAGCGAAAGGCGCCCCAGTCATTACAGTAATCCATAGTTCTCATAGAGAACTATGGATTACGCCTCCTCTCCCTGGGCGTACAATACACAGCGGGGGGAGATAAGTGACATGTCATTTATTCACGGCGCTTACACGCCGCGAGGAATGACAGTCTATGGGGCAGACAGGGTGCCAGCCCCCCAGCATCGCACGACTCGAGCAAACGGCATAATTGCAGGCGTACTGTATGCTCCGCAATTATGCCGTGTGAACATAGCCTTTCATTGATGGGGTTCTGTCTGAGGTCATCCACTGCGTCTGCAAGTAGGAGCACTTCATGAAGAATAAATCTCTTCCTGTCATACCACTATCTCCGACTCGGCCTAATGAACTGAATTAAAGAGGGTTGCTTTAGCCATATTCCAACTTTGCGGATATGTCTTCAGAAAGCAACAGGCTGAGACTTTGCCTCCCCAAGGACCCTATGACTTGCTTTCTGGGATGACTGCCTCTCGTGGCAGAGTTTATCCTTTGTAGCTCTCAGGGGTTGATACGATGTGAAAGTACATCAATGATAAACAAGGCACGGACTTTATCTCCTGTTGGAGTTGATTTTTCTTTGTTGAGAAGAAATATGGTTCTCTATATGGACTGCAAGGGTTGAATAAAATTAGGTAAAGAACAAGTATTTACTGCTCTTGATTTCTGAAATTTGTCAGATTTCATTTGGTAAAGAGCTTAACAAAATAACTTCTATATTAACCCAGCTGTTTCCAAACAATTTGTCAGTGACGTGTTCCGCAATCTTCCTTATGTCTAAGGTAATCTGTCTTTATGATGTCGTGGTGTCCTCTTCTGACTTGGAATCTCGTTGAAGATATGATTGCTCTGTTGTGCAGTGTCTCAGAGATGAATCACCATTACGCCAAACTGGGGAAGTGTGTCCTTGAAAGGTCTCGCCTCCCTTTCCTGGAATATTTAGTTTTTGGTCTACAAATAGATCCTGAGAAGCCGTCTTGCATTTCTCCATATACAGAGCCTCTAAGCCATACAAGTTTCTTGGGTTTTGCCAGTTTCTAGCGACAATATATTCCTCCTATTTTAACCTTGGTGACACATATTAGGGTGCTTTCACATGGTGCAGCTTTGTTGCTTTTTTGGTGCGTTTTTCACTTGCAGTACTGCACAGCAATTAAATTGCCTTTATTATCAGCAAGCTTCTTTCTGTTATCCTAACGGTTTTGGAAGGTGTTAGGCTATGTCTACACAGCACACAAAAACCGTTAGATTTTCGGCAGTTTTAGTATTTTGAAACCGTTGGAAATCCGACGGAATAATAATAGACTTTAATACCAAAAACAACCTATAGTCTACACAGGTCATTTTTTTTCTGCTCGTTTTCTGTCGCCAGCGGTTTTAGGAACTTGTACAAACCGACGGCATCCAGCAGAAAAATGATTACAGAAATCTATGTAAACCGCTGGGCGGGTTTTGGCTGTCTTTTGTAATGGTTTTTGACAGCATTTCCGCTGAAAAACCGCCCAATTGTGCATACATTATAAAACTGACAGAAAAACGTTCAAAAAACAGAAAGCTGTGCCAAAAAAGTTTTTAAAAAGCGGTCGGTTTTTGACAAGAATTTGACAAAAAAAAATCTGTTTTATGATCAGTTTTAGGATTTAGTTTTCTCTGAGTTTTTTGTCCTATGCTGTGTGGCCCTAGCCTTACAAGTGAGTAATCAATTACTGTGTTTAGAATCCGCAAGACTTCTAACACATTAACTAGTCACTCACTTGTAACACCTTTCAAAACAGTTAGAATAGCTGAAAGAAGCTTACTAGTAATAAAGACAGTCTAATTGCTGTGCAGTACTGCAAGTGAAAAAATGCATTAACTCCACAAAACCGCACCGTATGAAAGCACCAGGCCTTCGTCTCTGCTTCTGTTATCAACCTGATTCCTGGAAGTCTTTCTTCTTGAAAGCGGATACCTCTGTAGGACATGGGCCCCTTTCTATTTCAAGAGGAGTGCAAAAGTTAGACTCTGACCTATGGCTTCTCCTGCTGAAAAGAGTTATTAGGTTGGGGATCATCGACTACTTGCACTTAAAATTTGTACTGACTTGTAGAATAAAGATAACATATAATTTTTGCTGTATAAAATACAGCAAAAAAAAAAAAAAAAAAGGACAAATACAGCAACTATTAAAGAAAAAAAATCAAATATGTCTTTGAGTGCAAGCATGAAAATGCTAAGTGCTTGGTTGTTAATGCTCATTCAGGCCAAATTATTAAGGGGTTTAATGCAGACACCTTGTCTCATTAATCCATGGGATTTAATTACTTCCCATTCTTGGTAGCTCTGCTGTGATGTGTGCACAAAACAAGGGATTTCACAAAAAACTTAAAGGTCCACTACCTTGCCTCATATGGTTATGGAGTGTATTACAGACCTGTACAGTTCTTCATATTGTGCAGCGCTGTAGAGCATTGTGGGCTATTGCAATGTGAGTAATGGAGTCTTTTGTGCCAGATGTAGTACATTCCGTGCAAAGTCACAATACCATCATATATCAGCATAGTAGGCTTACTAAACACAAGGAGAGAAACAGCTCACCGCTCCCGTGCTGGATCTCGCAGCTGAAGATAATTTTGGAGTGAGGATTGATCCGCACCGGATTGAGTAAAACGATATCTTCAATACTTTATTAATCCAAATACAGAAAGGTGGACATCACATAACACGACAGGCAGTTTGCAAGGACGACAACCAACGCGTTTCGATCTCAAGCGATCTTAATCATGGTTCCATTATTAAGATCGCTTGAGATGGAAACGCGTTGGTTGTCGTCCTTGCAAACTGCCTGTCGTGTTATGTGATGTCCACCTTTCTGTATTTGGATTAATAAAGTATTGAAGATATCGTTTTACTCAATCCGGTCCGGATCAATCCTCATTCCAAAATTATAGTAGGCTTACTATTCACAGCCTCCAGCATGATCCAACAAGAGTACAATTTACGCAAATTGTCAAACTGGATTTTTGAGTGAGGCTGCTTCTTGTGACTTTGCTTGTATTGAAACGGAGGAGCAGTGGTCAACCGTCCATTGGAGTGAGCACCATCCCCTCGACATGCTTCAAAGTTGTGCTGACTGCAACCTATGTTGCTGACGTACCCCACTGAGTTGTAATGGAGTCTGTTAAGCTCTGATATGGTGTCCATTATTTTGACAGTAAAGTAGTAATAATCAAAAAAAATAGTAGTCGGCACTCCAATACTTGATATGGGGAAAAAGCTTTTTCTTTATTGAAATCATCCATGTAGTTTCATTAGCACCATCTTTAGTTTACAGTATGTTCAGTGTTTTATGCGATTTAGTAAAGTTTTAGGATTGGAGCCTTCAGGCTATAAAAATGATACACAGAAAATAAATGTAAAAAACTAATTTTCTGCTAAAGTCTTTGGGGATGGTTGCTTGACGGTTTCTAAATCCGCAAACCGTCTGAAAAACCGACCAATAAACCATGCCGAATGGACAGACCCTGTATGGTATGTTCACACGTGTTTTTGGATGTATTTTCGATCTGAAAAACACATCTAAAAGCGCTGCGTAAAACGCATCCAAAACGCATTCAACACACAGGTGCATGTTTGGATATGTTTTTGCTGCAGCTGAAATGTACCCTATAGTTTTAAATAGGGTGCCTGCTGCGTCATATGGATAAAAAATTGGCATGTCAATTCTTTGAACGGATCCGAAATATGCATGTGAAACATGTATTGTCACACTGCACATTGTTAGATGCATGTTTGGGTCTGTTTAGTGTCCAAAACACGGATCCAAACGCATCTAAAAACGTATCCAAAAATGCCGTGTGAACATCCCCTTAGAGAAAAACCTGAACACTGATACTTAAACTAAAAAAGGTTGGGCCTTTTATTATGCAATTCACATGCTGCATTCAAATGTACATCATTTTTGTCATCTCACTAAACAGCTGTGTCTTCTGTTTTTTAAAGGGTTTTTCATTCCTGGCTTCCCCAAGCTTCAAAGATTTCAAAGTCACCATGAACAAATTCTCAGCAAGTTTTTTCCCAAGCTAAAGAAGCATATGGTAACATGTTATTTTATGGCTGATTTTTATTTTTATTTTTGAAATACTACATGATACTGGTTTTCTTTCATTATAAAGTATTTAACACATTAAAAAAATACAGAAACTGCTGTGGCTTCTTATCAGTGTTTTAGTATCTCTAGGGGGTGGAGATGGGGTAAAGTTTTTTTTCATTGAGGAGAGCACCATAAAAGTGTTGTAGGCCATGCAATGCTCCATGGGAAAATGCAATATAATCAACACCCAAAAAAAAATTGTCTATCCAGGATTCGTGATTAAAATATAACTTTTATTAAATGATACAGTTAAAAATGATTGGGATATACAGTGATGGCAATTCCAATCGCTAAAGATACTCTTTCCCTAACGGGGCGGACGTTTAAGGTCGTATCCATAATTTCTGTACCCTATATACCCAATAATCATTCTAGTCATGGGGAAATGTTGAATAAAATTTATATAAATGCCACTATTGAATCCTAATGCATACATATATTTTGTCATATAAATTAAGGATTAACAACAAGAGTGGAACCTGTATAAAAATATACTTTAGCTTATGAATAACACTAATAGGGCTATTATAGTATTTATATACTTGATTCAGGTTATCTTACTATAATGATATATACAGGATTCATTATGGATATGATAGGGGCATATTAGACGTATATTAGGGTCAGCCATCGAAAGTCTGGACGACCCTTTCGGGACGCTATCCTAACTGAAAAGAGGGTTAAATAGGGAATAAGATAGGGAAAGAATATCTTTAGCGATTGGAATTGCCATCATCATATATCCCAATCATTTTCAACTGTATCATTTAATAAAAGTTATATTTTAGAATAAGGGATTTGGTTACTTATGTTGAAAATGCAATATACCTAGAATCTCTAACACCACATATTGGAAGTAAAGATTCATACTATCATGCTACAGGTCCTAGATCTTTTTTTCTAGAGCTTATTTGAGAATAGTGTTTTAGCAAAAAAAAAGGCTGAGGATGGAACTGAAGCAGAGATGATTATCTCAGAGCACACAGCTCAGCAACCATGAAGAGAAAATGTGCTTTTCCAGAAATAAGTAAATTATACGTCGGGTATAACACAGCCACAGAGATAGATAGGTAGGTTACCTTATAAAAGTGAGTACACCTTTCACATTTTTGTTTATATTGTATTACATCTTTTCACTGGACAACACTGAAGACATGACATTTTGATACAATGTAAAGTAGTCAGTGTACAGCTTGTATAACAGTGGAAATTTGATGTACCTTCAAAATAACTCAACACACAGCCATCAATGTCTAAACCACTGGCAACAAAAATGAGTACACCCTTAAGTGAAAATGGACAAATTGTGCCCAAAGTGTCAATATTTTTGTGGCCACCGTTATTTTCCAGCACTGCCTCAAAGGGGTTTTGCCATGGAGGCATTTCATCTCTGGTTTTTCTTGCTTCAGCTTTCATTGTCTTCAGAACAGGGCGTGTTTGTTTGAACTGCATACCATGTGACCCAGCAGGCTATATGTGAATGTATATAAACATGCTATGGATATGTGAATAAATACATACGTACAGAGAGACTTGGTTTTACATGGATTTTAATCTAAGATCTAATTATTGAAAGACCGAAACACTAACCACTAAGCTATAACCAACTCTGTACATCTCTCGGATTTTATAATACTTGACTTTACAGAAACAGACTTTTGACCAGTGATATATACCCTTTTGAAATAAGTTTACAGTTAATTTACAAACTCAATTTGAAAAAGTTGGGCTGGGAGTGACTCAGAAAGGTTCTGTTGTTACAGGTATCTAGAGCCATGTTGACTTCATTCCACATCTGCTGGAACGTCCTTGGGGAGGATCCATAAAGTGAACATGACGATCATGTGGTTACACAGATGCTGAATTGGGTTCAAGTCTGGAGAATTAGGGAGCCAGGGTAATACTTGGAAGTTTAGCTCATACTCTTCCAACCAATGTGAGACATTTCTAGCCATGTAACTTATCACATTGCCTGGATTGCTGGAAGATCCCATCTGCCCTAGGAAAGACAGCATGTATAAGTACACCTGATCTCTGCAAGGATGGATTAATACCTATATGGATTAAGAGTGCCTTCCACATCGATAAGTGGGCACAGAGAATGACACAAAAATATTGCCCAGACCCTAATGCTGCTACCACAAGCTTAGGTTCACTTGGTACTCTGCAGTTTTCACATCGCTTATTTGCAGTGGTGCCATTTGTCCATTCATATTAAACTTTGCCCTTGGCAGCACATGAGCAGTTGTGCAGTTTGAGAAATAGTGACAACACTGGTCCGAAAGCGAAAAATATTTCCTTTTTGCAACTCTGTTAAATCACATTTACAGCAAGGGATATGTGTGCAGACAGCCTATCACACACCTTATATACCCACCAAGCCAGCTCACGACATGCGACGTCCCTCATGAGTTGTACTTTGCTGATGTCGAAAGTAGGAAGTGGTCATAATAATCTGATTCCACTGTGTATAACCTGCTTTTCATTTTCTAGATATGTTTTAAATGAGAATGTCCTCATAAATTCCATAAACCCTTTGTGGTTGTGTTTTACAGGATAAAGAAGACATGTCCACTGGCATCTATACAACAAAGTGGTTTTTGCAATGCTTCTTAGATCGGGTAAAGACTATGAACTACTCTCTCTCCATATTATCAATGTTAACATTGCATTTGGACACTTCTGTCAAGTAATAGTCTTTATGCCTCTTTGGGCGCTTTACTCTTGGTCTAGAGTCTGTTACTTGGTGTATTGCATACATATGCGTGTGTTAGAAAAAAAAAGTCAGATTCTTTTTTTTTTCTTTACTGAGGAAAAATATATATTTCATCCAGGAGTACCTAAATAATTATTGTGGTATAAATATTTGGATTAATAAATACATGTGAGGTAACCCCTTAATTGACAAACCTATTTTAGCCCTTAATACCCATACAGGTTTTTTTTTTTTTTTTTTTTGGTCACATCACAAAATATGTAACCTTTTATTTTTATGGCAATATAGACCTATTAGGGTGTTCGCACATGTTCGGCTTTTTGGATGCAATTTTTGAAGCCAAAACCAGGAATGGATCATAATTTTAGGATGCATATTATGGCGTTTTGTTTTTTTTTGGTTTAGTCTTTTGCAGAATGACTTTTATTTTACAATGGCACCATTTGTAAGGTACATTATTGATTAACTTTTTTTTTTACTTTCTTGGAGAAATGTAAAGATACAGTGACTCCACCCTTGTTGTTTTTGCATTTTAAATTTACACCGTTATGTGCAGTTAAAATACCATGAGGCAGGGGTGTCAAACTGCCGGCCGTCCAGCTGTTGGGAAACTACAACTCCCATCATGCCCACTGTTATAGATTATACAAATGCATGATGGGAGTTGTAGTTTCCCAACAGCTGGAGGGCCGGCAGTTTGACACCTGTGCCATGAGGTGTCGATGGGCTGACAGAGGGAGCCCCCTGCCTCTGAAACTACCTAGATCCCGTGAACTCTGTTAACCACTGCATTTAAGGGGTTACACAGCTAGGATTAAAGGAACCAGCACTTGTCCTGCCTAGCTTCTACTCTAGGGCAGTTCCACTTCTTACAGGAAGGTAAATAAAGAACTTTTTAGCTGAAATTATGTTTATCCCTTGCACTGTTGCAGTGTGCTGTACTTGTTCTGGTGGCAAAAAATCTATTGTTACTAATAAGCTTTTCTGAAAAGCTAAAAATCTGCTTACATATTTCTTATTTTTGAAGTTCGATATTTTTATTGCTAAAATTGACATATTGCCACAAGTTATGCCGTAAATGATAAATGGAACAACCTCATAACATTAGCAGTAACTGTAAAATCAAAGCTACCAAGTGTGTTAAAAGGCAAAAGTGTGATGCTAAATTTGTGCATGTTCCTACAATTTGTCACTGGCACAAACTCAAAAAAATAAAATAAATCAGTCCCTGGACAAAAATATATTTTACAATGCAGACACCTAAATCCATTCTGGTTTTGAATACTTTGTGACACAATTTATCGTGCTACATTTTAAGACCCTCCAAAGAAAGTCATAATTTTTAGGTAAAATTATATAGTGAAAAGCACTAGAGCACCAAGCCCAAGTGTCCAAAACACAGATACCCCCATGATCTTTAGAGAATAGCCGATAAACGGGTTTGGATTTTAAACTTGCCAAGTTCTTTGAAAAGAGAAAAAAAATGTTTAGATGGCCAAAACATAAAAGTAAAAACCCTAATGCAAAAGGCACCTTGGCTTGCTTGATTAGACCCTTATGTTATAATTGAATTAATTCTTTTATGTGCTGTAGAGAAAACACAAAACAAAATGCCCCCCTAGTGTAGCGCGTTTGGGTATATCTAGAAATAAAATAGGTGTGGTGGCCGCTCAACTGGCAGGGTTGTGCATCCAGTAGCACAACACACCGTAGGGCATACAATATATATTTCCTCTCAGCTGGGTAATCCGTCTTGGTTATAAGAAGGTACACACCATACACAGTGGTTGTTAGCTGGCGCCCAATACTATTAAGTAAAATTAAGCTAAATAGCTTTGTAAAATCCAATTTAGGATATTTTATTATGAGAAGTGAAATAGTACCAAAGGGAGAATAAAACAACAACACAAAAAACGTGAGGGGATGGGAGCTATAGCAGAATTAAAGCAATACTAACCACCATTTAATGCTCTCCTCACCTCAAGAAGAGGTGTTCCACTTTCTGAGCCACTCATTGCCTCCCACACAGCCAGCCAGTATCGCTCTGCTCTGCAGTGATGAGGGACAAACATCCCGAAAAAGCTGTATGCAGATGAGAGATACTGGCTTGGCTAAATATCCCTTTTGCTTTCTCAAGACCCAGTGGGTCAAAAGCGAATTCAGGATTTGTTACATCCAATAGAGGGCACTTGAGCTTCTCAGCTACTTTCTCATAAGGCCTTGTGATATGCAGATGCTTAGTAGAGGACAAAAAGGCAATTTAAAACTCTACACACCATTTGGTGCTCTCCACGCCTCAAGGAGAGAGATTCCCCTTTTTAATAAAGCAATACTGTGAGAAAACTTGAATTTGGGTAAGTGGAGGTACAGGTTGGTAGGTAAGTGAGAGGTTGGAGCGGTAATTGTTGGACTGGAGGAGTAATAGTGGCTTTGGTATGTTAATGGAGATGTGGTTTTATGTGGATCCATAGCGCATAAATGTATTGACTCAAAGCCTGCATGGTTGCAACTAGAGGCATAACTAGAAGTCTTAGGGTCCTATAACACCTGTTGCTTAATAAAAGTAAACTGAAGCAGCAGTGTAAGTGATTAATAATATTAAAAGTATAAATAACATTCTATATCAGAAAAGCCATCAATTTGTTATTCCTGACAAAAAAGAAACCCATGTTCCTCCTCTTTTAAGCATCTCTACCTTTGGACCCCATAGCAGCTCCTATGGATAGTGTTATATCCATGGTTACAACAGATAAGTACAGTGTAAATTGAGAATACACTAAAGTTTGTAACACAAGCTTAAAAAAAATAAAAAAAATCTAGTGCCTGTAGCTATAGCATACATGCCAACTCTCCCGTTTTTGGCGGGGGGTCCCGCTATTTGGGGTCCCCCCCCCCCCGGGGGGAGTTGGCATTCCTCCCGCCGCCTGCAGGCGGCGGGGGTTCTTTAAATTACCGCGGCGCAAGAGTAGCGCGCCAGCGCTACTCTTGCGCCGCGGGGACCCGCTCCTACAGGCGGGTCCGCTGCGGCCGCTCACCCGCCCGCGGTCTCACTGTGCGGGGAGGAGGCAGGAGGGATCGCTCCCTCCTCCCTCCTCTCCCTGTATGTACGGCGCCGGTGTGTGCGCCGTACATACAGTTCAGCGGCGCAGGGGGAAGTGACGCGCGGCTGCAGGGGAGTGACGCGCGGCTGCTCTCACTTCCCCCTGCGCCGCTGAAGAGATCGGTCGGGAGCGGCCGCGCTGCAGGAGCCTGGTAAGGTAAGTGGATTTTATTATTTTATTTTTATTAGCTTTAGGGGGCTCTACCTGGCTAACAGAGAGGGCAACTACCTGGCAACAATGGGGGCATCACCTGGCAACAATGGGGGCACTACCTGGCAACAAAGGGGGCACTACATGTCTAACGTTCGGGGCACTACTTGGCTAACAGAGGGGGCACTACCTGGCAAAACAGGGGGCACAACCTGGCAACAGAGGTGGCCCAACCCGGCAACAGAGGGGGCACTACCTGGCAACAATGGGGGCACTACCTGGCCAACAGAGGGGGCACTACCTGGCTAACAGAGGGGGGCACTACCTGGCAACAGAGGGGGCACTACCTGGCAACAAAGGGGGCACTACCTGGCTAACAGATGGGGGCACTACCTGGCTAACAGATGGGGGCACTACCTGGCAACAGAGGGGGCACTACCTGGCAACAGAGGGGGCACTAACAGGCAACAATGGGGGCACTACCTGGCTAAACAGATGGGGCACTACCTCGCTAACCGAGGGGGGCACTACCTGGCTAACAGATGGGGCACTACCTGGCTAACAGATGGGGGCACTACCTGGCAAACAATGGGGGCACTACCTGGCAACCAATGGGGGCACTACCTGGCTAACAGATGGGGCACTACCTGGCTAACAATGGGGGCACTACTTGGCTAACGATGGGGGCACTACTTGGCTAACGATGGGGGCACTACCTGGCAACAAAGGGGGCACTACCTGGCAACAGAGGGGGCACTACCTGGCAACAGAGGGGGCACTATCTGGCAACAATGGGGGCACTACCTGGCTAACAGTGGGGGCACTACCTGGCAACAGAGGGGGCACTACCTGGCAACAGAGGGGGCACTACCTGGCAACAATGGGGGCCACTACCTGGCAACAAAGGGGGCACTACCTGGCTAACAGATGGGGGCACTACCTGGCTAACAGATGGGGGCACTACCTGGCAACAGAGGGGGCACTACCTGGCAACAGAGGGGGCACTACCTGGCAACAGAGGGGCACTACCTGGCAACAATGGGGGCACTACCTGGCTAACAGATGGGGGCACTACCTGGCTAACAGATGGGGGCACTACCTGGCTAACAGATGGGGGCACTTCCTTGCTAACAGATGGGGGCACTACCTGGCTAACAGATGGGGCACTACCTGGCTAACAGATGGGGGCACTACCTGGCTAACAGATGGGGGCACTACCTGGCTAAAAGATGGGGGCACTACCTGGCTAAAAGATGGGGGCACTACCTGGCAACAATGGGGGCACTACCTGGCAACCAATGGGGGCACTACCTGGCAACAATGGGGGCACTACCTGGCTAACAATGGGGGCACTACCTGGCTAACAATGGGGGCACCTACCTGGCTAACAAAGGGGGGCACCTACCTCGCTAACAAAGGGGGGCATCTACCTGGCTACAAATTTGGCTCTACCTGGCTACAGAGGGGGCATCTACTTGGCTACAGGGGGCCTCCACCAGCCCGTAAGGGGCACGACCTGGTTCTGGGGGGCTACTACCTGGCTATAAGGGCATCTACCTGGCTTTCTTCCAAAGCCGTTATGCAGTTAGGTGGAGTGGGTGTGGCTTTTTGAAGGGGGCGTGGCATACCGACAAGATGGGCGTGTCCATGCAAATTTTTGCCGCGGCGCGCTACGCGCGACGCCCACTAGAGTCTCCTGCTTTTTCACTTTCAAAAGTTGGCAACTATGAGCTATAGTAACATCAATATAACATTTTTGAATAGCAAAACTGGCTAAGTCATCCATAGCAGCCAATCACAGCTTAGAGGCAAATGTAAAATGTGCTTACATAGTGTGACATAAGATGGCGACATTGAAGCAAGAAAAATCTTTTTGGACATTGTCATTTCCAAGAACAGGGTCTGAACAGGGCCATCTTATCCATCGGCATACAAGGCAGTTGCCCGGGACCCTACAAGCATAAAGGCCTCAGTTGGTGAAACACCACAGTGAAGCAGGCTGCCAACGGATCACTGCCTATTGGTCTTGTAGGCTGCCTACAAGATATCACCGGAGTGTCCCAACATAGGCAGTGTGTTTGGGGGCCTGATGTTAGGTTATGTATTTGGACAGGGCCCACTGATCGGCTATGCCCGTGGACCCATTATACTGTTAGGACAGCCCTGGATCTGATGTGACAGTACAGCGAAACTTTCAGAATAAATTTAGGAAATACAGGTGTAACAAACTACACTATTTCTCACTTTTCGAAAATGTCTGCAGTGTAAGCCATACACAATACTGTACATCTTTAGGAGCCGAAACCAGACATCATATTGTCACAGAGGGCCACATGTATGAAAACTCTCTAGGTGTAAGACTCCCATTTCATTTCATATAGTGCTCTGAAAAAATGAAAGGGGAGCTTTGGTTGCTTTGCGCAACAAAGAAAGTCTTAGACCTAGACCGCTTCCATACATGTTCCCCTCTGACTTTTGCATTGACTTGCAGGGTTAGTTGAAAGAGTTATTCATTTTTAGGCTGGTGTTCACCTCAGTGGGAAGGTCAATAGCCATAATGTTACAATTCGGGGCTCAGAAAAACCATGTTCCCTTATCGAGCACATGAGAGACTCAACCATAGTAAACCTGTTTTGTGCAATGAGCAGGCCCAAAGTCTATGATTTGTTTTTTGCTGAGGATACTGTTACTGCCCTCTCCTTTCTGGACATGTTAAAGGAATGGCTTATGCCACAAGTAGAGGAAGATCTGCCAAATCTAGTTTATCATCAGGATTTTATTATTATTATTTATTTCAGAGCGCCATTGATTCCAGGGCGCTGTACATTCAAGGGGAGTTACATACATAACAAATGTTGAACAAATACAATGGTGACGAAAAATGACTAGTAACTGATACAGAGAGGGAAGAGGACCCTGCCCACGAGGGCTTACAATCTACAAGGAAGGAGGGGAGAGACAGGAGGTGTGGGGCGGACATGTTTGTGGGGCAGTGTACTGGTGGTGGGGTTAGTGTAGGCTATAAGCTATCCTGAAGAGATGGGTTTTCAGGTTGCTTTTGAAACTGGTGAAAGTTGGGGAGAGTCTGATGTTTTGGGTTCCAGAGAATGGGAGAAGCACGAGTGAAGTCTTGGAGACAGTTATGTGAGGAGGTGATGAGAGGGGAGCAGAGGAGAAGGTCCTGTGAGGAGCGGAGATTGCGTGAGGGGAGGTATCTGGAGATTAGAGCAGAGATGTATGGAGGGGAGAGGTTATGGAGAGCCTTTTCGGTCATGGTTAGTAACTTGAAGTGAATTCACTGGGCAATGGGAATCCAGTGAAGGGATTGACAGAGGGAAGAGGCATAGCGGGGAGAGAAGTGGATAAGACGGGCAGCAGAGTTGAGGATGGTTTGAAGGGGAGCAAGAGTGCTGGATGGGAGGCCACAGAGAACTGTGTTACAGTAGTCTAGACGAGAGATGACAAGGGCGTGAACTAGCGTTTTTGTAGTGTCAAAGTTGAGGAATGGGTGGATGCGTGAAATATTTTTCAGGTGAAGGCGGCGGCTTGGATGTGTGGTTTGAAGGATAGAGAGGAGTCAAAGGTTATCACAAGGCAGCGGACTTGTGGTGCTAATGAGTGCAGCCATTAACAGTGATAGAGAGATCAGGTGAAGGGATGGAGTGGGACGGTGGAAAGATGATGAATTCGGTTTAATCCACATTTAGTTTTAAGAGACGGGAGGAGGAGGAGGATATGGAGGACAGGCAGTCTGGGATCCGGGAGAGAAGAGAGTTAATATCAGGACCGGAGATATAAAGCTGGGTGTCGTCCGCATACAGGTGGTATTGAAAGCCGTGTGAGGCTATGAGCTGACCCAGGCCAAGAGTGTAGATAGAGAAAAGTAATGGGCCCAGGACAGACCCCTGAGGGACACCAACAGAGAGCGTGCGAGAGGAGGAGGTGGTGCAAGAGTGAGAGACACAATGTCCGATCAGAGAGGTATGAGGAGATCCAGGAGAGGGCCAAGTCCGTGATGCCGAGGGAGGAAAGGATTTGTAGCAGAAGGGAATGGTCGACAGTGTCAAAGACAGAGGACAGGTCTAAGAGGAGAAGCACAGAACAGTGGCGTGAGGTTTTAGTGGTTACTAGGTCATTGGTGACCTTGGTTAGGGCAGTTTCAGTGGAGTGGTGGGGTCGGAAGTCAGATTGGAGTGGGTCAAGGAGAGACCAGGAGGAGAGGTGGGAGGACAGTTGAAGATAGACGTGCTGCTCAAGAAGTTTGAATGCAAAAGGAAGCAGTGAGATGGGACGATAGTTGGACAGTGAGGAGGGGTCGAGAGATGGTTTCTTAAGGATGGGTGTGATGGTCGCATGTTTAAATGAGGAAGGGAAGATGCCAGAGGTTAATGAGATTGCAAAGTTGAGTGAGGGCTGGGAAGATAACAGTGCTGAGGTCTGGGATGAGGTAGGATGGCAGTGGGTCAAGGTTACAGGTAGTGAAGTTGGATTTGGACACTAGAGAGGAAAGGTTATCGTTACTAACAGTGGGAAAGCAGGTTATGGAAGTGTTCACTGGGGACTGTGTCAGGGTAGGTGGTGGCGATGGTGGAGGTATAGAGGTGGGCAGTGGGGACTGTGGGGTGAAGCTTTCTCTGATGAGGTTGATCTTATTTAAGAAATGAGTGGCGAAATCGTCCGCTGATAGGAGGGAAGGGGGAGGAGGTGCCTGCGGGACGAAGGAGAGTTGAAGGTGTTGAATAAATGTCTGCGGTTGTGAGACAGAGAGGATATGAGAGTTGTGAAATAATCCTGTTTGGCGGTGGTGAGTGCAGACCTAAATGTGTGTAGCGATTGTATGAGGTGAAGTCCTCCTTCTTCCAGCGGCGTTCAGCAATTATGGAAGCTCGCCTCAGCTGTTTGGTGGAGTACTTCCACATTTCCATTTGGATATTGGCCGATGCCTAAGGGTATGTTCACACGGCTTATTTTGCCACGTATTTGTGCACGCATTTCGCCACGTATTGCGCTTTATTTGGGGCGAAATGCACGCCGCAATTACAGTAATTCTAGCCCTCATAGAGAGCTGTGAATTATGTGTCGTCTCCCCGGGCGTACAGTACGATTGTATCATACGCCCGGGGAGACAAGTGACATGTCAATTGCCACCCCCCCCACCTCCCCTCCATGCTTTGGAAGTATGTACTGATCAGCGTGCACTTCCAAAACACCCAGCGCATTGGGGCGCGTACTGTACACGCTGCAATACACCATGTGAACATCCCCTAGGTGAAACCCTACTAGAACATTGGATCGACTGCGCCAAAAACAACGATTCACCAATGTTACATTGGCCTCCATGATCGCCAGATTTTAGCCATGATTGCCAGATTTTATACCCTGTGATGACTTTTTGTGTGATCACATCAAGGACTCTGTGTTTCTGCCCCTCAGCCACAGGATCTGAGAAGGACCTGAGACACCGCATCCCTGAAGCAGCCAGGTCCATACCTGAGTAGATGCTTTCATATGTCTGCACAGAACTGGACTACCACCTAGACATCTGCCATGTTACCAATGGAAATAACTGAACATTTGTAGTGTATAGATAAACCATGGAGTCTTTTCATGTTAATAAATCTGTTATGTTTTCTTAGTTATACCAAGACTAGAACTGACTACATGCTGTACACTAAATGCTAGAACTATGTAACAGGTGACAGATTTTCTTGCTATCACTTGTATGGTCTCATGTAGTGCACACACTTTGGAAAATTATGTCAAAATGTGACCACTGAGAGCAACTCTTGGAGACCCTCTGCTGAGAAGCTCATATTAGCAGCTTTCTGCACAGAACATAGATGTACCATATAAATACTACCAACTATATTCCAGATTTATAATGTGCCATTGGTTTCTAATATGTAACTCAGCTCAAATTTGCATTGCTTGTCTTTATAAAAAGGTAATGTGATAGAACTGATGTCGCAGGTCATGGTATTTTCCATAATAAAGTCACAGCTCACTCACTTTCTTTTTTATTCTTTTTTTCTAGACACCTTTTACACTCACCCTGAGACTATGGGATATCTATATCTTGGAGGGCGAGCGAGTGCTTCCTGCCATGGCATACACTATACTGAAACTGCACAAAAGTAGGACATAATGATTTATATTCAAAAGCCAGATGAAACTGCAGTATAGTTTAGTATTATACTTTAGGTAAATTGGTATTTGAAAGTTCAATTAATATAAAAAAAAAATGCTGAGGTTTACTTCTACAATGATATGTTTTGTTTATTAAAAAAAAAAGTTGTTTCTTGAATCCATAAAAAATACAGACAGACCTTTCATGTAAAAAGGTGTTTTACCAGTTTAGTGTATGGGTTTCTATATAAATTCATATTTACCATTTAAGTGTCAGTAGCCCTTATTTCCTGTCATTGTGCTGTAGTACCAGTAGTCTTCCTTTGCTTATTTCCTATTATTGTGAGCAGAACGTTTGCTGAAGATGCCCATGGAGGACCTTCGGGAGTTTCTGCAAGAAAAGATTGCACGGTCTTTGAGCTATGATGACGATATTGTGGTTGAACAGCTACAGACCTCTATGGCTGAATTGAGGAAGATGAAACTAGAGCTTCCACCGCCAGGTAAAATCTTCTTACACTCTTAATATAATGGCTGTACTCTATTTATATCACTGACCGACTTTAGTAGCACAACCTTAGAATGATTATTTTATTTTTGCACAATGTTGTATTAATAGCGACTGAAGCATTTAAGGCCACATTCACACCATGTTTTCTGCTTCCGTCAGGAAACTTTGAAAAAGGTATCTTGATGTATGCCACAGCATGGCAGACCACCCCTTGTGTTTGGTACATAAGCCGTATTTAATTGGGAAATGGAGTAAATGTAGTCTAAAAGATAATACACTTGACCTATAGATTCCTATTGCGGTATACATAGATACCTTTTTCAAGGTATCCTGATGAAGCTCAAAAACGTGATATAAATGGGGCTTAAAGGGGTTGTCTCACTACATTGATTTGTCCTGTTTTCTTGGTTTCATTTTGAATTCAGGGGCGTGTTTACTGGCTTTTAGTAGGCTGCAGTAGAAGCCAGGTCTGTAGCTGTAGCAACCAGTACTGCCAGCCTATGATGAGAGATTGAACAGGTCTGTAGCTACAGCGACCTAAGGAGCTGATGCAGTCCATACAAGAGGGGATATCTTAGAATAGGTAGGACACTGTTAATGGACATATATTACAAAGTGACTTGTTTTTGCAAGATCTTTAACATAAAAAGCAATCCTTGTAGTGAGACAACCCCTTTAAGCAGTTGGAGCACAATTGTGGATGGCCAAGCGGCAATTATGAATAAACAAAATTGACATTTTTGTACCCATAAGATTTCAGCTGTCAATATTGCTCGTTTTTTGCGGTGGTTGGGAGGGTGGGTAAGTCATCTTGCCTCCTAAAAATGTCATACAAAATGATCAAAAGGCTGTATGCATCCCAAAATGATATTTAAAAAAATCTAGACCTAATGCTGCAACAGACAAGCATTGGCACAGCTCTATCAACATGAGAAAAAAAGCCTTGGGGTTCAGAGTACAGCTTTTTTTTTTTTTATTAAGTTACATAAATATATCATTTTATTTTTAAAAGTAGCAAAACGTAACAAAAGTTGTATCAAATTTGATGTCTCCAAAATTGTTCTGACCCACAAAATAAAGTTGATGGAAATAAGAGTTATGACTTGAACAGCTGAAATGTAAAAGGACAAAAACCCTGTTATCACAAATTGGTGTGGTCGGAAGAGGCTCACCCCTAAATGCCCTGTACTGTATATTTACCTCAGTGTTAAGGCGATATGGAACGGCTCCTATACTGACCCCGCTCCATACGAGGCGGGTGCCGGCTCTGGCATCTGACACCACTGTTAGAGGCTTGGATTGGAGATTGCCTAATAGAAAGTGTTAGGATGTGAATTACCATCTGTAACAAAATGCGCCTAAAATCTTGCTCTGCAGACCTAATTATAAATGTTAATTTGGCACTTTATTCATCCCCAAATCGGACAGTGCAATACGGTCAGAGATTTCAGTGGGACAAGACAAATTTGCTCAGAGTCTCCTTTGATTGGAGAACCTATGGTTACACCATCAGTAGAGGGCTATAGAATGGATAGCTACATTATGAAGACTGAGCTGGTAAATTGTAGGCATCTAATAACTTTAAGGAGGATTATCTCTGAAACATACAGTGGTGCATGCTAAGCCATGCCCCTTTTAATGAGGCCACACCCTTTTGTCAGATAAGGCACAGAAGTGTCTAGAAACTGTCTAAAACACACACTAAGGGGGACATGTCTGAAAACTGTCTAGATCTAAGACTTGTTGTTGCCTATAGCGACCAATCAGAGCATCCCTTTCATTTTTTCAGAGCACTATATGAAAAGAAAGGAGAGCTCTGATTTGGTTGTTGTGGGCCACAAAGAAAGTCTTCGCAACAACAAATATGAGTAGAGCCTCACGCTTTGGTGCTTACCACTCCCTACATTTGTAGAAATCCTCCGGTGTCATTCTAGGAGAGTATTGGATTAGACTGATGACTCCTCAGTCAGGGAAATTATCACAAAATTTGAGTAAAATGGTATCGGTACGCCATCTATAAAACTTCATATCCTTTATTGGGAACTAGTTAAAATCTCGTAAAACAAACAAGTAACATGTTTCAGACCTTGACCTGTTCCTTGGTCACAGGGAAAGAACGTCTTAGACCTAGACAGTTTTCATACATGAGGCCCTTAATGTGGTGTAAAGCATGTACACCATTATTTTTGAAGAATTCTGTTACAATTATCATAATAATTATGCCCCAGTATATGTGGCACAACCTGCAGTAAACGGCAGCCCCAGTCCTTCGCAAGCCGCGTCTAGCTCCGTGAAGAACCTCTTTACTGTGAAGAACCTCTGTAGATAGGTGCCCCATACATCTTCTCACACTAATCAGGAACCTAAATCTGCCATTTCTCTTAACCTTTAATGAATGCTGTGATCTCTTAGCTGTAACCCAGCTTTCGCACTGCTCAAGTGAGTGCATGTACCACACTGGGTACTGTGAAAGCTGGGTTACAGCTTAGTGACTGTACATTCTAACACTGAGAGAACTGCTGTTCTGAAACTGGACAAGTTATGTATAACATATATATATATTTTATATTTTATTATTTTATATATTATATTTTATATCCCAAATATCACCTAATAATTATCTTATATAAATATCATTACATTTTAATTTAAATATAGTTTATTAGGGGATTATGTTTTTGCTTTGTTTGTGGTTGATAATGGGGTTGTGTGTGATCACGAACGAATCTTCAAAACCTGCCCTTTTTCCTGCGGTGTTTTCCAAATATATTATCCCCCTACCACAAGGGGCCTGGGTTCTGGGCCCTTGCTGTAAGGTCTTGGGTAAGCGGAACGGTCCTTAAACCCCTGCAACGGGACAGGGAGACCCAGGGAGTGCGAGAAGATACACCACTCGCCCACAAACCTGAACAGCTGGGGAGATCTGTTCACCCACACTGGTTAAACAGAGCTCTGTCAGTAGACTGCCACCAGTTCCTCGTTAGCTGTAAGACCAGTCCGTTACAGACTTACAGCAAGGCCAGGAACCAGCCTTGGGTAGCGATATTTTGGAGACCGAGAAAAGGGCAGGTGAGATCGATGATCAAGACAACAGACTAGCCCAGATTAAAGTTTATAGATTTAATTTGCCTTGGAGGGCGCACTAGACAATATATAGCTAAGGACAATGCCATACAGATATTGGTCAGAGGTGCAAATATGGATGTGGTTACAAAGAGGCAGTAGATGTGTCTACCTTAGGTTGGCTTTGTGCTGGACACACATGGGGGGATGAATGTGGCCTTGCTTCTGTTTGCAGGTGCTCCTGGAATGCTGGTGTTGGATACCTCCTCACCCTCCAATGAGACAACAATGGGCAAACCTGGGATTCGGTTTATAACAGTACTGGGACAGCCCACGTCACACCACCCTACACTCCCATTCGCACACCTGTGACGGTCACAAACTTCTCCCTCTCTGGCCTAGTCGTTTTTTGGGCTTTAAACCTAAAACGGGTCATACCGCGGCAGGGCATTGGGACAGAGCTCAGCCAGTGGCACCATCAGAAGCGGATGGGCCAAGCTAACACCCTTGGTCCCAACACATGCCCATCCTAATTGGTTTCTACGGCTTTGGATTTCTCTCTTCACCTGCGACCTACAAAAGCTTGAGTGGCCACTATACGTGTGGGAAGTTTCATATTTTAACATATAAAACTGGAATGGATCTATGATGCACGATTTTCCCATAAATCCTTATGAAATATTGGTGCCGCTGTGACTACTGTCTGTTTGCTAAAGTCTTTGTTCCTGAGGTCTTAGAACAGAGCCCTAGACAACGAATTTAAATGAGAATTCTTTGAAGTACTGACCTCCTGCTAGGATTATCTCCTCTCTGTCCTTTGTCAGCCAGGTCTGGCTGTCTCCTGTCTAATTGATGGCTTCCTGGGACATGTGAGTGAATTTGAGTTATCAGAGCTGCGGGAGTGTCTTGTCATTTTTGTATCAATTTTCCTCACACACATATATGGATGGGTTTTATCAGCGCATATAAGAATATAGTTATCTATAGTTTAACAAAGTTAATTTTGTTGTTGCATATATTAAGAATAAAAGTTTAATTTTTAGTTGCGTTTGGCATTTTCTATTACTTTTGTCCTCATTTATTCCATGTGAAATACTACTTGTTGCAATTTAAAGCCAAAGTAAATGTAATAATTGTAACAGTCTTTATATATTTTTCCTTTAAACTTAGGAAAGGCTGAAGAGTTCCCCAAAAAGACTTTGGGTCAGGATATACCTGTTCACCTGCTTCCCGTGAAAGCAGCGGTAGAGTTCAGTGTACTGGATAGAATGGATGATGGCGGTACATCACAAAATGCTAACACTTCTGGAGATGTCAATGAGAACAACTCAAACACTGGTGATAAAATCAAGAACATTATTTCAGCTCCACGGCAGAATGGTAGTTCAAGACCGATGACTGAAGACTGTAAATTTGCCGAGTCAAAGTCTGTGAAAGCGGATTGCCACAAGATAGTGGAACAGCACAAACCACCATTTAATGTAAAAACAACAGATAATAGTAAACTGGATTGCTTACCAGATAATAAAGAGTGCCAAAAAGAGGTTTCTGAATCAAGTATTGTAGATGACAAGCCAGTGCCAAACAGTTTACCATTACCACCTGGTGTGAAATCTGAAAACTTGAATGCACACAATACAGATTCTCACATTATGAGCTGTAAGGAAAAGAGAACAATTAATCCCGCCTTTCGAGATGTCAAAGACAAGGATCAGGTGCCACAGCTTTCACTAAATAAAGTAGGAGGGGTTGCTCCTCTGCCCTCACATTCAGAAGCAAGTCTGTTCCAACCATGTTCTATTGAATTAACTCCTTCACAAAGTGAAGACCTTCCTTCCTATGATACTTTGCCTCAAGGAACCACAAATGACCTGTCTACGGCAGAAGAAGAAACACTGCTCACACAGGACAATTGGTCTCGCTTTTGCCTCCTGATTTAGACATTAGGAGATGTTCTTCACAGTATGATAATATGTCAGATTTAGATCAGGAATGGCCACCCTGCCCTACAGACGCATCCTTAGGTGAGCTGGACACAGACACATGTCAGTCGAACATATGTAATGCTCTTGACCTGTCCACAGTGCAATCTCATGATTTGGGCAAGCTCTCGGAGTTCACTCCTACAGTGTTTTGTCACCAAGGTCCTGCCAGCAGCGTTCCTACATTATTTGCTACCCAATCTGACCAGCAAGAAAAAAGGAGTTCTCTTACGAAGTCATCCCCATCATTAACTCCTGATTTTAGCTCCTGCCAAGTAATTAAGACAGTTACTCCAATTCAGGTGTCTCAAGCAAGCAGTCAAGACTGCCAGGATGTCAAGCAAGTAGCCCATCCCTTGGCTTATAGCCTCAAACATGTGCTTACATGTAGGAACCATAAGCAAGACGAACAAAGTGATGAGACGGGTCATATACCACTAATTCAATATTTAAATGGTCCCATGAGTCCATGTACAAATGTCCCATCTTCACCCCAAACATGTATTCCAAAGCAGTCCGAAAAACATCCACTTCCCGCTAAAGCCCTTTCTGATAACAATTTCTATTCAACCAATCAGACTGTGTCTCAGATGTCTAAATCGATAACATTCTGAACGAGAGTTGCGTGTTCCCTGTATTTGCTTTGTTGTGCTTTTGCGGTGTATTAGCCATTTTTATGCAGGACATAAAAATTGGTCCTGATCCGTAGCACAGACTTGTGAAGACAATGATCCATGGCTGGATTTTAACTATTTGATTTTTATTGTTACTTTTTAATACCAACAACAAATCACAAAGTGCTTATTATTCTTATTTAATATTTTATTTTTCATTTTTTTTTCCTTAAAAAGAAATACCAGCTTTGCAGACAGTCATGTGTTGATGGTGTTATCCGTTTGACCTGTATAAAGTTTTGCCACTGAATCTGTTCCAAAATATTTTGGAATTTTGTTTCAGTCCAACCTGAAGGGAAGTCTAGAACAGGGTGTAGCCTGTACAAATACACAGTGAGTGTGCTGTAAGAAGAAAAGATCCATCCATATTAGCAAGTTGTCAACATCTTGGTGTACCTGATGAGTAGGATGTTAGGAACTTTATATATGTACTGTCTGCCATATTGTGGCTCACATGCACCATTTTTGGGGCCATACAACATTTAATACATGACCTGTAACCTGATTTTAGAGACATTTTAAGTTGCACAAAATATTCTGTAATCTAGCACATTTCTTAGTTGTTTATTTCATTTTCTTGTCAATTGTTGGTTGGGTTCAAAGTGTTGCATTCCACATCAAGATTTTTTTAACTTATTTTTTTTATTTAAGATTTCTGTACATTCATTAAGAATCCTCCATTTGCAATAATGATGGCTTTATAGATATTTTTGAAAATATTCAGGGTAAATTTCCACTCACAACTTTTTTTTACCTTTCCTAGGCACTTATCTGACCTTCTTATACGCTATTCTTAGCCTATGGGTGACACATGCCATTGTTGGGTTTGATTCATCTGTCACCCATAGGCTCATGACATATACATTTAACGCATGCCATACAGTGGCATCCATCACCCTCAGGCTTATATGTTAAATAAAATATATACATTTAACTCGTACGTTTTTAGTTTCTTTTTTCCACTCTTCTACTGCACTCTACAAGATGGAATATAAAAAAAAAAAATACAAAAAGAAACACACTTATACCAGCCAGAGGTTGAAGGAGCACTCTTTTGGCCTCCATCTGGCAGTAAAAGGCTTTAAACCAAGGGTGCACAACATGCGGTGCCCAGCCATCAGGACACGGACATGCTTTGTCTCTGTCCTCATACTTCATAAAGTAATATAAATCTTTTGACAGCTGTGTTCCACTGATTACACTGTTAGGCTAAGTTCACACAGCATAATTGCGGGGCGTAATTATGGCCCGCAATTACGCCGTTTGTTCGGGAGCTCCCGCGGGGGCGGGGGGGGGCTGGCAGCCCGCCAGCCCCATAGACATGCATTACTCGCGGCGCATAAGCGCAGTGAATAAATGACGTCACTTATCTCTCCACGCGACGTATTGTGCGAGCAGGGAGAGGAGGCGTAATCCATAGTTCTCTATGAGAACTGTGGATTACCATAATTATTGGGACGTATTTCCCCCATATTGAGCGCAGTACGCCGCAAAATACGTCCCAATTGAAGCCGTGTAAACATAGCCTTATAGTGGGAATTGTATGGTTAGCACTGTATGGCTGGCACTATAGGGCTGTCTATGCTATTTAAAGCAACCTAAATGATTAGTCCAGTAAAAACTGTTTTTGTATCATCTCTGGATTTCTTCCTCAAAGAAGTATTTATTTCTGAAACAATCATGGCAGATCCACAAGATATACCAGAGAAATGTCTGACAGGTCCCAGACTCCAAAGGAGATCAGATGGAGAGGTGCCTTGTTCTTTCTAGTTAATTTTGTGAAACAGCCACTTCTGTAATCCCCAAAAACCATTACAAAAATAGGCGCCTCATATCTTCTTCCTGGAATACTGAGCAGAAGACACCTAAAGTGGAACTGACATCTGTCATTTTGGATATTTAGGCCCTGTTCACGGTGGATTTGGCCGCGGGTTTCGGCGCGGTTGCCACGGCCAAAACCTCGTCCAAATAATGCCCCAAACTCGCATCTCCCGACGAGGTTTATCAGTGCGGGTTTTGGGCGAGGTTTTCGCCCATACAAATTAATAGGCAGGACTAAACCCGCTCCGAAAAGCATGGCAAAAACCCGTGTGGACACCGCGGCGAAGACTCGCTGCCAAGAATTGACAGGAGACTTCTCACATGCGCGGCAAGGCTGCGGCACCAAAGCCGTGGCCAAAACCCCGCTGTGTGCATGGGAAACCATGTTAATGAACTGGGGGCATTTGGGGAGCGATTTGGACAAGGTTGTGGCCGCCGAAACCTGCGGCCAAATCCGTCATGTTAACATGCCCTTACAGTTAAAGTGCCATAAAGGTCTCAGACAGTGGATACATCTCTAAGATTTACTGCAGCCCCTGGACCAGAAAATGTTGTGCATCCCTATTTTAGACACGTTTAACATATATGTCATGAGCTTTCCCACACATACTTTAAGGTTATGTCTCCAAAGCATAGCAAAATAATCGTTTTTTCTCTGCTTGTCTTTGGTGCCGGCGTACTGTACCACATGTTGTATAATACGCCGACACTTTGAGTTTTTTCATCGTCTTCCCATACAATTGATGCACAGGCTGACAGCAAAAAAACCGGGAACCAACCACGGTTTTTGTGCAAAACGTGACAAAAAACGCAGTCGCGCATCAGACGAAAACCAGTCGACTTTCATCCATTTTTTTTGTCCGATGCAATGGGGATTTAGCCTGAAAAAATTTATGTAAAAAGGCCTTCAGAAGTATTCTTTAGACCATTACTTTGTTCCATGATGAAATTAGCTCTAATCCCAATAACGGCCAGTAACCTTCCTGGTTTGTTATTCCTTGCACTTTGTGGACATCACTTGTCTTGCCTCATCACCAAAGAATTACACCATATTTCATTTCTTCCACTACACTTGATAAAAGGCAGTAAGCCTATAACTCCCGTTTTGTCTCATCTATGCTTTGATTTTAATTTGAACACCTTTAAATTAGACTCTCCTATCTTATATACAGTATATTTGATCATTTCCTCTTTTTTTCCCCCCATATTCCACGGTGGAAAATCCATGCAGTGTGGACCGATGCATGGATTCTCTATTTAAATCAATGTAAAAAGTTAACAGTTGGTTTACAGATGGTTTTCAAAGCCGAAAACTGTCTGTAATACCGACTGAAAAACCTGCAATGTGGACAAGCCCTTAAGGCCTGGACACAGTTTAGTTTATCATGGGTTTTTTTTGTTTTTTTTTTTTGTTTCTTAAAAAAATGCAATTTTATGCAATTTTTAAAAAGCATTTTCCCTTTTTTTTCCATTTAAGCCGTTTTTGTAGTGTATTTTTTTTTCTATGGAGAAGCCTAATGGAGAACACCTAAAAAACAGCATTCCTAGAGCATGCTGCTTTAAAAAAATTAAGGACCCAAATAACAAAGGAAAAGTAGTAAAAAGTGCACTGTTTGTAGTGCATATCATAATTGACTTAAAGCAACAAACATGACTGTGGTGATTTTCTTAAAAAAAGCTATGTGTAATACAGGGATTTCCTATCTCAGATGTTTATGGCTTTATCCAGAGGGTAAAGTCTAATAGATGGGAGCCCTTCCTCTGGGACTATTATTAGTGGTCTGACAGAACTGTGCTTATAATTATCCCTCCATGTTCTTCTTAGTTGGTTGCAAGGACAACACCACTTTATAAGGCACTTTTCACACAGCGTGTAAATGAGGTTGAAAAATACTAGTGTATTTTGCTGCTGATTTCTCTCAAAATCTGAATACATGTGCATTTTAGAAACGTTTAAATTTGCAAGCATTTTGTGACATGTTTTGGGCTGTATTACACATGTGGAATACACAGCAAAGAGGTAACATTAAACTTGATTTTATTTTTTTCATGCTTATTTCAAAGTGCATGTTTAAATCGGAGGCATAAATATACACACCTTTTGAACTACAATATACACTCACCGGCCACTTTATTAGGTACACCTGTCCAACTGCTCGTTAACACTTAATTTCTAATCAGCCAATCACATGGCGGCAACTCAGTGCATTTAGGCATGTAGACATTGGTCAAGACAATCTCCTGCAGTTCAAACCGGCATCAGTATGGGGAAGAAAGGGTTTGATTTGAGTGCCCTTTGAACATGGCATGGTTTTTGGTGCCAGAAGGGCTGGTCTGAGTATTTCAGAAACTGCTGATCTCCTGGGATTTTCACGCACAATCATCTCTAGGGTTTACAGAGAATGGTTCGAAAAAGAAAAAACATCCAGTGAGTGGCAGTCCTGTGGGCGGAAATGCCTTGTTGATGCCAGAGGTCAAAGGAGAATGGGCAGTCTGGTTCGAGCTGATAGAAAGGCATCAGTGACTCAAATAGCCACCCGTTACAACCAAGGTAGGCAGAAGAGCATCTCTGAACGCACAGAACGGCGAACTTTGAGGCAGATGGGCTACAGCAGCAGAAGACCACACCGGATGCCACTCCTTTCAGCTAACAACAGGAAACTGAGGCTCCAATTTGCCAAGCTCATCGAAATTGGACAGTAGAAGATTGGAAAAAAAAAAGTTGCCTGGGGCTGATGAGTCTCGATTTCTGCTGCGACATTGGGATGGTAGGGTCAGAATTTGGCGTCTACAAAATGAAGCATGGATCCATCCTGCCTTTTATAACGGTTCAGGCTGGTGGTGGTGGTGTCATGGGTGGGGGAATATTTTTTGGCACTCTTTGGGGGCCCCCTTTGGGACCAATTTTAGCATCGTTTGCAAAGCCACAGCCCACCTGAGTATTGTTGCTGACCATGTCCATCCCCTTTTTGACCACAATGTACCAACATCTGATGGCTACTTTCAGCAGGATAATGCGCCATGTCATAAAGCTGGAATCATCTCGACTGGTTTCTGAACATGAGGAATGCTTCCAGCACCTTGTTGAATCTATGCCACGAAGAATTGAGGCAGTTCTGAAGGCAAAAAGGGGGTCCAACCCATTACTAGCATGGTGTACCTAATAAAGTGGCCGGTGAGTGTACATTTCCTATTAAAATCAATGGCGCATGGTTTGTGGGTATCATGCAACAAAAACAGATGTCACAAAAAGCTGAATTTATGACAAATCTTTAAATGAGATCTACGAAAAGTTAAAAACACCCCTGTGAAAGCCACACACTGGCGACACACTTGCGGTTATTCTTTTTCTCCCCCATCGAGCAAGGAGGTATTGTAGGGCAGTGAAGTATTTTTTTGGTATTTCTTGACTATTGGATTGATGCCTTTCCTGCATATGTCATTGGCTGGTGGACATACTGTGCTGTGACCCTTTTGGATTGAATGGTTTTATTATTGTATGCATACAGTTGTGCTCAAAAGTTTATATACTCCGGCAGAATTTTTGCTTTCTTGGCCTTTTTTCAGGGAAAAAGTTAGTGGTTAGGTGAAGCCATTTATTGTCAAACTACTGTGTCTTTTTTAAATCATATTGACAACCCCTCTAACATCAATGACAGCTTGAAGTCTTTTGCGGTAGTTGTGGATGAGGCTCTTTATTTTCTTAGATGGTAAAGCTGCCCATTCTTCTTGGTAAAAAGCCTCCAGTTCCTGTGAATTCCTGGGCTGTCTTGCATGAGCTGCATGCTTGAGATCTTCCCAGAGTGGCTCAATGATACTGAGGTCAGGAGACTGAGATGACCACTCCAGAACCTTCACTTTGTTCTGCTGTAGCCAATGACCGGTCGACTTGGCCTTGTGTTTTGGATCGTTGTTGTATTGGAACGTCCAAGTACATCCCATGCGCCGCTTCCAGGCTGATGACTGCAAATTTGCCTCCAGTGTTTGCTTATAACGTGCTGCATTCATCTTTCCTTCAACTTTGACCAAGTTTCCTGTGTCTTTGTAGCTCACACATCACAAAAACATAGGCGATCCACCACCGTGCTTTACAGTAGGAATAGTGTTCCTTTCATCATAGGCCTTGTTGACACCTCTCCAAATGTAATGTTTATGGTTGTAGCCAAAATGTTCGAAGTTTTGAGGCTGGTCTCTGTGCTGTTTGGCGTATTGTAGGCGAGATACTTTGTGGCATTTGCGCAGTAATGGCTTTCTTCTGGTGACTCGACCATGCAGCCCATTTTTCTTCAAGTGCTTCCTTATTGTGGATCTTGAAACTTCCACACAGCTAGTTTTCAGCTGATGTTATTTATGGGTTTTTATTTGCATCCCGAACAATTTTCCTGCCGAAATTGTTGTTGGTCTACCTGACCGTGGTTTGGTTTTTACAGAGTCCCTGATTTTCCATTTATTAATCACAGTTTGAACACTGCTGACTGACATTATCAATTCCTTGGATATCTTTTCGTATTCCTTTCCTGTCTTATACAGTTCAACTATCATTTCCTTTAGATCTGTTGACTATTCTTTTGCTTTCCCCATGACTCACAATCCGGAAACATCAGTAGTTGGATGAAAAATGCAAGAGTCTGTCTGGATCCCAGAAACTCACTCAGCTTTTATGCACACACTGATTACAAGCAAACAGGTCACAGGTGAGGATGTTACCTTTAGTAGCCATTCAAACCCATTTGTGTCAACTTCTATGCATTTTATCAGGGCAAAATCACCAGGGCATGTAAACTTTTGATCAGGGTCATTTGGATGTTTTTGGTTGTCATTGTGATTTAAAAAGAGAAAACACAGTAGTGTGACAATAAATGGCTTCACCCATTCACTAACCTTGAGTGGAAAAAAAGTTTTTGTATTATCATTCATATTCTCTGAAAAAAGGCCAAGAAAGCAAAAATTCTGCCGGGGTATGTAAACTTTTGAGCACAACTGTATTTATCTCTCGGTATTTTTGCAATATTGATAAAGGTTGTACCACTCCTGGCAGGTACGGGAATGGTAGGCGTTTCATTACATGAATATGTATTCTGGTCAGTGACTTAGTATATGTATGTACTTTTTAGTATTTTTAATGGCTTTTTGTAGGTGTTTGATCTTTACTAAAGATTGTCAATGCATCCAGCTCACATATTTTTTTAGTTATGTTGTGTGTTGCTTCCATATGGTTTGATATATACTGCAGGCTGGAGCTGAGGAGTGGTGCCTCTCTTTTACAGATATTACAGATTGTGGGAATACTATAAGTATATTTTGGGTCTTTTCTTCACCAAACTACACATGAAAAAACATCATCTAAAAAAAGCCTAACAGTATTCTAAAGTTCAGCCTGCTCTAAATTGGCCTGCTAAAGCAACCGTTTCTATCAAAAAGTGAGATATTCCTGGTGACGATGGACTTGCACTCTTGGTATTATAAGGTTCTGTAAATGTTAAAATGGCGTCCAAAATCCGACGGCATTTTAACATTGATGGACTGCAGCTGGACCTCGTTTTTTGGTGCGGATTTGCTAAGTAAACCCGTCCGGAATATCCAGTATGTTTTAAAATCCGACAGATTTTAAAACCTATCGTAAAAAATCTGTGCTGTGTAGACTACAGCACGAATTTTTTACTGCTGTCTATGCAGCACAGTGCACCGGTGGATTTTCGGCGGATTCTAAATACTGAATCTGCCGAAATCCAACAGTACTACCGTGCTATATAGACATAGCCTAAGACTAGCGTTCAGACCTTTCCATTTTTTTTTTCAGATCCATTATATGTGCTTTAATTCTATCTACAAAGGAGGTAAAGGGATTCTTATAATTACAGTAAATTTACCAGATATGCTAGTTGAATATATTGGGGCTGAGACGCCTGAATCGCGATGTTTTCCCATGTTTGTCTAGGCTGTGTACTTTGCATTGTCACAGCTGTCTGCTTATATAATATGTAGCTATATTTTTGTTATGTATCATTTGTAGATTGATGCCATTTTGACAATTAGTCCTTACATTAAGTGCACTTTTAGGGTATGTTCACACGATGTCTTGCCTCTGTATGAACATCCGCTTTTCTGATGCGTCTCTGGGTCTGTCTGAATGGACCCAGAGACGCATCTAACAATTAGCAGTGAGTTTATCACTGCCCGCAATGACAGACACGCAGCGGCGTTCACATGAGAGATCGCCGCTGCGTGTTTGCCTCGCGCCTGTTGGGTCCGTCTTGCGGATGCGATCCAAGAATTGCATGTCATTTCTTGGATCGCATCCGAAAGACGGCCCGACAGGCGCGATGCAAACACGCAGCGGCGATCAGTCATGTGAACGCCACTGCATGTTCCTCATTGCGGGCTATGATAAACTCGCTGCTAATTGTTAGATGCGTCTCTGGGTCCGTTCAGATGGACCCAGAGACGCATCAGAAAAGCGTATGTTGATACGGAGGCAAGGCGCCGTGTGAACATACCCTTAGCCAGCAAGTGAGCTGGATTTCTTCTGGTTACAGCTGTTTGATACTATGTAACAGTGTTTGTGTATTTGTTAATATAATTGCAAGTGTTTCATTAGTTGAACTGTTATGATTGATGGATCTAAAATTCTGTCCTTCATTAACATGGCTATGAGTGAACTGGATCAATCGACTTTAAAAGGTACTCGTTCGTGTTTCTGAGGTAACAACCTTTGATCCATTTACCACATGATGCTTCTCTAAATAATGTTGAATTGTATTTGTAAGGGGCTGCAAAGCCAGAAAGGTCAACTGCCTGAATAAATTCTTCTAGCAAGCAAGCTTAGTGTGGTGGAGTTCTTATCTAAATCGGATCTGCTGCATTGCGTTGAGAGCCTTCTTCATAGAAAATGGTTTGTGTGGCTATGGGTGCTGGAGTACAGAATAAGAAATGCAATATTATTAGGTGTCAATTAAGGTGTATGATTAATGGTGTAGATTTATGTTCAATACAGGACTACGCCAAGAACTCGAGTGCAAGTGAATCACTGAGGTAGCTTACAAGTCCTTGAAAAAGCCTATCTAAACCACATTATACTACAGAGATATTGTGTACAGACTGGTGTATTTAAAAACAGCAAATAACTTCTGTATATGGTATGCACCAGCAAATGTAAAAAAAAAAAAAAAACATGCTTTATTAATGTACATTAAAATATAATAGTAGCATAAAATCACTTAAAACACCCATACAAAAGTGTAATCAGAACAGGAATTATATGTTGTACATGAACATGCCAATAGCTTCCACATTAAAGGGGTTTTCTCACTATGCTGTTTGCCTGACTCGCAAGCAGTTTCCACTCACTCTGTCTCTTTGCGCTGTGGGTGGGTCTATAGAGGTGATTAGCATATTCAGATACCTTGACAAGTACCGGAGTTCTAATCTTCATTGAACAAAAGCTACAGGTGCTTGGAGCACTGAATACAGTGTCTTTGTCGTAAAAAATCTTGTTAGTTAATTTTTCTCCGGAACTCACTCCCTGCTCTCTGTCCTGTCAGCTAATCAGATAACATACGTCCATCTGGTATGCAGGTTGTCATAGCAACTTCTGTGCACTCAAAAGCATGTAAAAACACTCTTATCTCCTGACAAAAGGTAAAATCAACAAACCAATAAAAATCACTCCAAAAATCCTTTTTTAACTAATCTGAGATACTCCAAGAATCATGATAAACAACCAAGGAAAGGAGTCATTTCCCAATAAAAAGTACAAAAAATATATTTTATTAATAAACTACAACAAGAACAACAACAAACACTTAAAAAAGAGGAAAACCAATGAAAAAAAGAGACTACAGCAATACAAAAATATTCGAATATCGAATGTAAAGTGTCAGTGCAATATGCATAGATAATAATAGCCAGAAGTAGTAAATGCCTCAAAAACCCTAATAAAGGGATTTATATATTGGTGCCTATAGCAGAGCCGTCTTAACAGCATTGTGGGCCCCTGGGCAGAGCTGTGAACTGGGCCCCCCAACCAACGCAGAATACAGATGACACATCACTTATACCAAAAAGTAAACACCATAAAAACAGAAACACCGCAAACACGGTGCAAGTACATTTTGTCACATTTCACCCCACTTTTTTTCAGATTCCCAGCACATTACATGATGCGTTCATGGCACCATTAAAACGAACATCTTGTCACACAAAAAGCAAGCCCTCATGTGTCTATGTAGATAAAAATAAAAAACACTCTTTATGCAGAATTGACATACCCCAGCCAGGGCCGTATTTACGCTCAGGCTGCTCTAAGCTCTGAGCTTGAAAACGCCGCTCAACTAAAGAGATTCACACAACGTATTAAGTAATGTGGGCTTAGATACACAGGGCCAGCAGATGGTGTACACTGGATAGGCTTAGGTACGCAGGGACAGCAGATGCCGTTCAATGGATTGGCTTAGATACGCAGGGACAGCAGATGGCGTTCAATGGATTGTCTTAGATACGCAGGGACAGCAGATGGCGTACAATGGATTAGCTTAGATACACAGGGACAGCAGATGGCGTACAATGAATTGGCTTAGATACGCAGGGACAGCAGATGGCGTACAATGGATTGGCTTAGATACGCAGGGACAGCAGATGGCGTACAATGGATTGGCTTAGATACGCAGGGACAGCAGATGGCGTACACTGGATTGGCTTAGATACGCAGGGACAGCAGATGGCGTACAATGGATTGGCTTAGATACGCAGGGACAGCAGATGGCGTACACTGGATTGGCTTAGATATGCAGGGACAGCAGATGGCATACAATGGATTGGCTTAGATACACAGGGACAGCAGATGGCGTACAATGATTGTCTTAGATACGCAGGGACAGCAGATGGCGTACAATGGATTGGCTTAGATACGCAGGGACAGCAGATGGCGTACAATGGATTGGCTTAGATACGAAGGGACAGCAGATGGCGTACAATGGAGTGGCTTAGATATGCAGGGACAGCAGATGGCGTACACTGGATTGTCTTAGATATGCAGGGACAGCAGATGGCGTACAATGGATTGGCTTAGATACGCAGGGACAGCAAATGGCATACAATGGATTGTCTTAGATACGCAGGGACAGCAGATGGCGTACAATGGATTGGCTTAGATACGCAGGGCCAACAGATGGCATACACCTTCCCCACACTGCTAACACCACCCCCCCATTCCTAACACCACACCTCCCCACACACTCCTAACACCACACACCTCCTCCCACTCCCACACACCTCCCCCCCCCACCCCTAACACCCCCACACCTCCCCAAGTGCATAAAGCAATCAAAACACATATATACAGATATTTGTAAGTATGACCACCTCATTAAAGGGGTTTTGCCAGGACCTTATCTGCTAAGAAGCAAATGAAAACAAAGCCAGGCTGAGCTGAGAGAGCAAGAGACACAGCCAGAGCACAAAGCCATGCATAAGGGATCCTGTGAAATGTTCACTCAAACTACAACTAGTGGATTCTGTATACAAACGACAACAGCTTTTCTCCACAGCAGCTTGAAAGCTTTTTCATGTTCTCTGTCATCAGATAAAGCAGGGATCTACTCAGATAATCACACTACAACTAGTGGATTCTGTATACAAAACACAACATATTTCTACCCGGTTCCTTGAAAGCTTCTTCAGCTCCCTTTCATCAGATAAGAAGTGTGCTCTGCGCAAGCCCGGCCAGCAGCTCCTGTCAGGTCGTATCTAATAGAAGCTTTTAAGTAACTAAGGGCAGGTAAGGCAGCCTGTAGCTCTCTCAGGCTGCAATTTTTGTAGTCACATATTTAGAAAAGTGATTAAATACCTATTTTGGAGAATCCCACGTCAACATTACATCGTGGCAAAACCTCTTTAAATATCCCCAGGAATAATATAGTAAAATCAACAAAGCAATATATTTAGAAAAAGTCTTTAACAGTCCCTGAAATGTAATCTTTGTTTATGGGGATTAACCCCTTTACGACAGCCCGCCGATTTTTTACATCGGGCGGTGCAGGTTGTTCGTCTGCAGTGAAGTCTTTTGTCATCGCTGGAGACATCGGGGTTTGCTGCTCCTGGTGCTGCAGCAGCGCTGAGAACAGGGCTGTACTTCACAGCCCTGTTCCCAATGCAGCCTCTGAAAGCACCAAGGGAAACCTCCAGTCACCGGCGATTAACCCTTTGATTGCCGCGGTTCGTGACCTCAGCATAATCAAAGGGTTCCCCTGCTCTATCGTGTGATCAGAACGCCCGGTGACCCGAAAGAGCCCGAGGAACGGCTGCACAGTCAGCCCTGGGGACCTAGAGTAGCCCCAGGGCTGTCTGTGTAAGAAGCCAGCAATCAGGGCAGACTGTGTGCTGCCTTGATGGCTGCCTGGGTCATACCGGCACAGATTATAATGTATTAGCAGATATGAATATGGTAATACATTGCTAAGTGTGGAAAAAAAAGTTATCCCGTCATAGGATTTTTTTAAAAAAAAAAGTAAATAAAAAATAAATAAAATAATAAAAATAAATATTTAATAAAAAATAATTGTGTATACATTACACTCACAAAAAAAACTAACATATTAGAATTGTAGAATTAATCTAACAAGTTATTAAGTGTGAAATGTGAATGGTGTAAAAAAAAAAAAAAAGTGAACTTAAACTATTCCCCAAAAAGTACAACTTGTACTAAAAAAAAATGTGCTGGTCATTAAGTACTTTTCAGGCATTCGGCTAAAGGGGTTTTTTCAATACAAACATAAAATACATTCAAGAATGGATTAGTATACAATATATCATGGATAACAGAACAGCATGCAATGACAATCAGCTGCCTCTATTACAGCTATATAAAGAATTGGTGCGGCCCTCGTGGTTAAATCGGACGCGAATATCGCCAAGTTCGTAAGGACTTGGGCTCCCTGGCTGGAATATCAAACCTCAGCGGAATTTAGAGCCCTAACTTCTTAATTCTCTGGAGTCCCTTTGCATTGTACCCCCATTATCCTCTATCCATTGGCGCATGGGTGCGGGCATGGCCGGGGGGGGCGTCGTCGTCGGGGGGCGGGCGGGTCTGGGATCGTGAGACGCTGTTTTTTTTTTGGTTTTTTTTGTCTCCCCTACTCCCCTCCCTGTTCTCTTTCATTCGCTCTCAAAAAGCCATACGGGGATATCAATGGAACTCTTTCACACTATATGGGAACAGTATCCATTCCTCCCCGAACATAGTGCTCAGTTGAAGATTTGTAAGCATCCACCCTTTGTGGACCATAAGAGACCCTGGTCATATGTAAGGAGGGGTCATGCATAGCCTTGATGATACAAGTCTGTTACCTGCAGTTTTATCTTATGTAAACTTGCTGTTTGGTTTGGCTTTTTTCATATTGGTAGCAGCTTGCTCTGTTTACTACACTATAATGTACCACTTTGTTATATTTTGAAAATTCCAATAAACCTTTAAATAAAAAAAAAATAAATAAATAAAAAAAAAAGAATTGGTGCGGCCTCATCTGAAATATGCTGTTCAGCTTTGGGCTTCAGTTTGTAGAAAGGATGTAATGGAGGTAGAGAGAGTGCAAAGACGAGCAACCAAACTAACAAGGGGAATAGAACACCTTCATTATGAGGAGAGGATAAAACAGTTAAACTTATGTAGTCTTGGGAACAAGACAACTACTGAATAATTTATATAATTATATAGATGTCCCTACAAAAAGTATGGTAAAACTCTATTTCATGTAACCTCCCACCCCTCAAAAGACAAAGGGGGCACTCCCTTTCTCTGGAGAAAAAAAGGATTCAGTCTCCAGAGAAGAAAAGCCTTTTTCACCATGAGTACTGTAAATCTGTCTGCCTGAGGTTGAGGTACATAGTTTGTTAGGGCGAAAAAAGACATATGTCCATCCAGTTCAGCCCATTTGTTAAAGTGTTGCTAAAGTGTTAAAGTGTTGATCCAGAGGAAGGCAAAAAACCCCACGAGGTAGAAGCCAATTGTCCTCATGTTAGGGAAAAAATTCCTTCCTGACTCCAATCTGGCAATCGGAATAAATCCCTGGATCAACGACCCCCCTCCGTATCCAGACTATAATTTGTTATTTTAAATCTAAAAATGTACCCAGACCTTCTTCAAAAACCCTAGTCACTATAACTTTTTTATCACGCTCCAGAAATGCATCCAACCCCCTTCTTGAACTCGGTTAGTGAATTCACCATGACAATTTCTCGGGCAGGAGTTCCACGTCTCACTGCTTTACAGTAAAGAATCCCTTTCTATGTTTATGTAGAAACTTTTTTTCCCTCAAGACGTGAGGATGCCCCTTGTTCTAGATACAGCCCGGGGTTTAAAAAATTAAATCTTTAGGGGATGTCTTTTTTTGGGCCCCCAAAAATTATTTAAACATATTTATTATGCCCCCCCGAAGCTTTCTTTTTCAAAAACTAAATAACCCTAACCTTGCTAATCTTTCTGGGTATTCAGTCCACCAGTCCTTTTTTTTTTTTTTGTTGCCCCCCTTTGTCCCTGTTCAAGTTTTACAATTTTCTTTCCTGTGCATGGTGCCCAAAACTGTATAAAATTATTCCATGTGTGGTTAACCAGTGACTTGATAGGGGAGAATAATTTTCCCCATCATGTGCATCTATGCCCTTTTATACACCCATGATCCTTTACCCTTGGCCGCTGCTGCCTGACACTGGCTGCTACTTTTAAGTTATTTTTTCCCCCGGGTTCCCAAGTCCTTTTCCCATGCACTTTTACCCAGGTTTTTCCTTTTAACATGAATCATGTAAGGGTTTTTTTCCCCCCCATGTGCAAAAATTTGCATTTTCAGTGTTAAAAACCTTCTGTGCCCGGCCTCCACCTATCCAGATCCTTGTAAAACACATTATTCTATTGTGTGGTTCCCTTTTTCCCGCGTTAGTATCATCTGAAAGATGATTTTTCTGTGCAACCCCTGTGAAAGATCTTTATGAAAATATTAAGGGTGGGCCCCAATACTGACCCCTGTGGTACCCCACTAGAAAAACAGGAAACAGTTTAAAACCGTTAATTCCCCCCTTTGTTTTCTTCAGTGAGCCGTTGCTTACCCACTTGCACCCATTTTCCCACGTCCAAGATTTCATTTTTTAAAAACCTTTTTTGGGAAACAGTTCAAATGCTTTAAAAAAAACCCAAATATATGACATCCAGTGCCCACCCGATCAGTTGGAAAAAAATTCCTTAGAAGGATGAGATTAGTCTGACAGGCCCCGATTTTTCAAAAACCCCATGGGGAAACGGCGTTATACATTTTTTTTAGTGAGATGCTCCAGGATGCGTCTTTAAAAAACCTTCAAACATTTTCCCCAAAACAGGGTTAAAGCTTACCGGCCATATTTTCCAGGATCATTTTTGACGCTTTTTTAAATATTGGCACCACATTTGTTGCGCCCAATCCTTTGGGACATACCCCGTATTGACGTCCATAAATATTAAAATAGGGGCCTATGTATCACATTAATTAACTCCTTAGGACATGTGGGTGTAACCGTCAGGGCCCTGGGGATTTGTCTTTTTAATTTCCTAAGGGGGAGCTGCATTCCCCGGGGTTTTTAGACAAGAAACTTTTAGTTGGAATTTACCCCCCCCTTTGCTCTAAACAGGAAGCTCATCCTCTCATTTAAATACAGTGGAAAAGATATAGTCTAATGGGTTTGCATTTTTCTCATCGCCCTCTATGTCTCTCCCTCATTACTTTTTAAAGGGCCCAAACATTTTTTTTTTTAATCTTTTTACTTTTTTATTAGTTAAAAAAAATATTTTGGGGTTAGTTTTATTTCCTGGGGCAATACGTCTTTCTGTCCCCAGCTTTGCTCCCTTTATCATTTTTTTACACACTTTATTTTTTCCCTATGTTCTTAGGTCTTCATGCCCCCCTGTTTTAGAGCTTGAAATTTTCTTTTTTTTTTTTTATTGCCTCCTTTACATCTTTTTGACCCACATTGGGTTTTTCCTGTTTCTAAAAATTTTTTTACCTTATGGTTGTCCTTTCCCCCACAGTGGGCGCCTAAGATGTTTTTAAAAATCTCCCATTTATTTATTTTTTTGCTATTTTTAAACATTGTCCGTCAATACAGTTTAGTGCCTCTCTAAGCGGGTAACATTAGCCTTCCTCAAATTCAGTGTTTTTGTGGCTCCATGCAAAAGCTCTATTTAAGGATAAATGGAAGTTTCGGGTTTTGGAAAGGAGGTTTCCCTTATGTTTTGGTACCCTAAAAAAATTTTCCCAAAAATTTTCTATTTTTTAAATTTTCGCCACGGGCCATTTTTTGGGACCAATAATTTTTTGTTATCGGAGTCGTGAGGGGGAATTTTTTGCGGGGAAGTGTACTTTTTTCGTAGCAGTTTGGAATGCATGGCCTTTTTTTATCATTTTTATTCCTTTTTTTGTGACGTAAATGACCAAAAACGCATTTTGGGGTTTGGAATTTTTTTTTCTTTTATGGTGTTCAGCGGGGAGGGATAAATGATGTTATATTTTTTAAAATCTCTTTTTCGGACGCGGGCGATACCAAATATGTGTAACTTTTTTATTTTTTTTTAAAGTTTTTTTTGTAAATGGGAAAAAAAGGGGGGTAATTTGAACTTTTAAAACTTTTTTTTTTTTTTTTACTTTAAAAAAATTATTTTTTTTACTGTAAAATTTGTTCCCTTTGGTGCTTGCCCTGGGGGCGCGATTGTTAATACAACCTAAAGCATTGGGATAGGAATGCATTAGGGTGTACAAAAGATGGGGGTTTCCCCACTTTCCCGTTGCGGGGAAGTGGGCAAAGGTGGGGTAAGTGACGGGAGTTACAAAGGTCCCGACCCAGGCCCGGTGTCGGGTCGGTGCGTTAGCGGGGCCGGTGCCGTGACCCTAAAGATTCATTTCAGCGTGGGGGCCATTTTGCCCCCGGTGTTGATGGGTTTTAAACGCGCCAGGGGCGGAAGCCACCCGGGGTGTTACGGCGATCCCCTGCAAAGCCCCTTTGGGCCTGGGATTTCTCATTTCGCCCAAGGTCGTTAAGGGGTTAAGGACCTCCCCCTACTTAACTTTGTCTTTTGGTGCCAAAGGGACCATGAAAGCTGGTTCTCACCAGCCCCACCCCGCAATCTGTCAGCCCCCATCCGCGATATGTCGAAAACCCGGCCCCCGGGAAAAAAAAAAACTGTTCGACGATCCCCGGTCTTTGTGGAGTTGCCCTATTGTGCCCCTTTAAATTGGGGGTCCCCAACTCTAGCACCTGTTTATTGACCGCACTCCCATTCCCAAAATTTTTTGGGGCGACAGGGTAGTGTCTTGCTGCAGCAATGCTATTTCTGAGCCGACTCCCCCCATCCGCCCAATCTTGCAAATTTTGTTGGGGTGGCCCCGTTAGGATAGCCTCCCTAACACTCTTCCTTTTTTACCCTTCTTTCCAAAAAGTTTTCCCAGTGTACCTCATGTTCCTGACTTCCATGCTAACCCCCTCCCCCAGCATCTACCCCCTGTGAGTGATTGCTCAGTGAGCAGCAAAAATTTGCTTCCAAGTTGGCAAAAGGGTCCAGTGTGCCCTTGCTCATTTTGATCCGGATACGGGCTTTTAAAAGTGCAGTGTGACACATTTGACTGCAGTAGGCCCCGAACTGTTGGTCAGGATGGCATACACTGCACAGGTTTGGGGCACTGGACGCATTGTCAAACATGGAAATCATGGGGATGTTAACAAAAAAAAGAAAATCCGGATACAAAAAATGAAAATCTGTATAATAATGCCCTTTCAAAAGCTCCAAATCTAAAGTCCCCCCAAAATTTAAATCCCACACTTTAAACAAAATGACATTGAGACAAAACGACACACTCGCACGTCGATACTCGTTTGGCTATTGCTTTTAACCATTTGATCCAAAGCAGTTCAGCAGTGCAGCAGCAGCTCTCCTTTGAGAAGGCAAAGGCCTACTGGCTCCACAAGCTGCAATTTAAGCTCTGCTGATTAGGTAACCATTCCCCTAACCAGTCACCTGACCAAGTCACCTGATTGATTCAGCCAAACTCAGTATGGATGTATGCTTGCAGTTATGGAACTACAAGACACAAAACTACTCTTTAATATTATGTAATACTAATGTAAGCTAGACACAATATGTATAGCTGCAATGGATAAACAATATGTCTGCTACAGATTTTAAATGTATTGCAATGATAAATAAACACAGGTATTTGCTGAAGGATTAACAAGGACTTCTCCACCCAATATTAAGTCCCACACTTAAGCAAAACGACACTTGAGACAAAACAGACACACTCGCATGCTCAGGATACTCGCTTAGGCTACTTAGCTTTTAACCTTTGATCCAAAGCAGTATAGCAGTGCAGCAGCAACTCTCCTTTGAGAAGGCAAAAGTTGAGTTGAGGGTTTCAAGAAAAACTTAACTAACTACTCAAAACTAAAAAATAATACTTATGTAGCCGTATAAAACATCTGGATGCAGTCTGATGGCAACTTTGGGATGGATCAGGAATGAAATCTCCCTTTAGGGTGATTGGTTCTTGCATTATGGGTTCCATGGTATTCATCAGTGGGGAAAAAAAAAAATTAAAAATTACCTCTACCCCTCTCTTCATCCACATCTCTCCCCATCTTTGTTTGAACTTGGTGGACATGTCTTTTTTTCAACCATACAAATTATGTAACTAGATACAGTAACTAAATAAGGGCAACAAAAAGATATACCAACCCTGACATGTACTTATTATGTATTTGTTGGTATCTCTATGTGTTGCCTCTACTTGTATACTGTTGCATTCCTAAATGTATTTTAGGGGTTTATTTGGGTACTATTAGTATTTTTATTAGACATGGGTGAATTTCTCAAAAATTCGATTCGCTGAATTTCCCACCAAAATTTGTTTCGACACGAATTTATTTGCGGCGAATCACACTAAAAAAACAGATATTTCCTGGCTGCAAAGAGCCTTTAGGGTGTTGAAGAATGTGGTGCCATGCTCAAATATGCATGGGGAGCGTGGTTTGGTCTTCATACAATGCTGTGTTTTAGCATGACATGCACATGACAGCTCGCCGCTCTTAGAATCGCTTCACTCATCAATTCTCTGGGCACTTACAGAGGCAAAACAGACTAAATAACTGAAGTGGGAACACAGCCTGACACGGTAATGTAAGCGCTAGCGGGAAAGAACCGAGCTGAGGGCCAAGATCCTACAGTAGTGTCAAAGAACACAATAGTAGGCTCCTGGAGCCAGCACAGGTAGCAGCACAGTAAGGGGACGTCACAGCAGGGTCGATCCCGCAAGGCCACAGCTTCCGGTGTCATCTAGCAGCCGTGTGTTGACCACCAAGCCAACGCTTCTCGAATGGTTGACTAGACCATCCACTTTCTCCCAGATGACATCTGACAACCCCAGCCAAGAGTCAGTAGGTTTGTCAGACACAACCCTTAGTTGGCATAGCCTGAGAGCAGGTGAGGGGCTCTCGCCTGTCCTCAACCCACCTCTGTCCCGTTCGCTTTCCACAGCCAGAGAACTATTATGTGCTGTGGCCTCTGCGCCACTATACAGTGAGGACCAACTATTTGAAGACAGTGGGCAGCAAAGAGGTGGGGAAGACATCCACTGCTTCTTGCAGAAGCGGGCAGGTACTGATGAGGAGAGTGGCATGGGGGGTTATGTTGCGAGTGGCTTTGTACAGCGACACCGTTGAGGAGGACAGCGGTGACAGGCAAACACTAATCGATGTAGCCGATCGCACTTGGGAGCCGGGTGAAGCAAGCAATTCTGGGACAAAGTATTCTGGTGCCCTAGTTAAACAAGGCATAAAGTGTCCCCTAAATGGAAAATTCAGCCCACTCCTTGCCTGCTTGTGCCCCCTTTTCTCCTTGGGATGAAGTGGCGCCCTAGGCGGTCGCCTACATTCAACTAACCATTGTCCCAGCCCTGGAAGCAAGGGCTTCATTATTATCATTGGGAGAAGAGAGCGGGAGCTTGCGTGTCAGGCACTGGAGCAGCTTGCAAGTCGGTAGTGTGGCTGGGAGTCAGCAGCGTGGCAGCAGTGCGAGTTTGGGAGCCAAACACCCACGATTTAGACCACCCTCTTTGCTGGTCCCAGAAAGCGGCACAGGGGCTTACTGAGGCAGCGGCATTAACAGTCAGTCAGTGCGGAGCATTGGTGGTAAAATCACCTACTCGGCGGTGTGGCAGATTTTTGACAAGACACCAGAGGAGGCTAACATGGCTATATATAGAATCTGTGGATAGAAAATAAAGTGTGACCAGGGACCGAACGTTGGCAACACAGCCCTGCATCAACATCATGCAGTGTCACCATTCAGTGGCCTGGGAGAAACGTGTCTCAGATGTGGTGGTCCATCCTGTTGCAACAGCAGCAGCACCCAGTGGCACGCCTCACATTTCAGGCAGTCAAAGCTTCACCACCTCTGCCGAAGACAACTCCCTGTCTTTTACATCATCTACCGCTCCAGATACTCCTGCTCTTCGGCACTCATGGTGCCAGCAGTCGTTCACCGAGACGATTGCCAAGAGACAGCAGTATGCGCCTAGCCATCCCTAAGGGCAGAAGCTGACCGTGCTCCTGTCCAAGTTGGTGGTACAGCAGTCCCTCCCTTTTCAAGTGGTGGACTCTGCACTGTTCTGAGAACTGGCCAGTAAACTTTGCATGCACTTCAACCATTCCTACACCGCCAAGCACACCCTCCTTGAGCTAAACAGAACAGAGAAACTATAAACAGAGAAAAACAGAAATTGATTAACAGGGAGGAATATATGAACAGGGGGAAATTGATGAACAGGGAGAAATTGATGAAGAGAGAAAGGCCATTCACGATTTTTTGATGATCCAAGTGGACAGGAGTACTCCCCTGTGTAATTTTGATGTCAGCCAGTGGCAGCTCATGCGTGACACCTGCCGTTTGCTCAGGCCCTTTGAGGAGGACACGTTATTTGTCAGTCGCCAGGACTACGGGATGAATAACGTCATTCCACTGCTTCATGTCCTGGAACAGATGCTGCAAAATCTGTCTGGTCAGGGGACTGGAGACGTGGCAACTATGTCTCACGGCCAAATGAGTCAAGTGGGGTCTGAACTGGAGGAGGAAGACATTGGAGCACAAGGAGTGTCTGGTTAAATGAGAGGACAGGTGACAGGAGAGGAGCAGGAGCAACCGAAGGATTAGGAAGATGACCCAGACACACCGTGGCAGTATACAGTGGAGATGGAGGCAGGGAGTCCCTCAGAGTCACTTGCGCAGATGGCCCGCTGCATGCTGATTTGCCTGGCTAGTGACAGCTGAATAGTCACCATCCGGCAGAGGGATGACTTCTGGCTCTCCAACCTCTTGGACCCTCTCTACCAGTCCCAAATGGGGGTATTTTTTCACCTACCATATAAATATTGCAGGGGTAATAAAAGTAAAAAAACTTTTTATTGAAACAACATATTCATTAAAATATGTAACTCATAGTGCAAATGAATTTGCTACTTGCATTTATTCACAGTCCGTAGCAAGCAGTCGGTCCTTTTCGTTTGTATATCCATGCATGGACTCCAAAGACGTGCACTTTCATCCAGACGCCAAGTAGTGGAGCATGTAAACAGACAGGCGGGGCCGGTAGAGTCGTGTGACGTTTCGGGGCTAGCCTTGCCCCTTCCTCAAACACGTAATTACTCTGTAGTCACTTCCTTTTATACATAATGACACGTACATGTAACATAGTAGCACATTTCGTTACATCATGGCCAGAATAAAAACAACAACAAACCTACAGTCATTTATAGAAACACTCGCATATTCAAATTCTCATTCATGCCGGCTGGGGCTAATGTGTTCAGCTTGAATATCCAGAAAGCCTCTCTTTGGAGCAAACGTATCTCTAAGCCCTCTGCACCCTTTATGTTTATCTCCTCCAACATACACCATCTCAACTCCGTAACTGAATGATTATTTTCTTTAAAATGTTTGGCAACAGTAGTGTCGCCAAACCTTCTCTTATCCTTACTATCAGGTGTATTCTGGATGCGCATATTTCTTATGTTGGAACGATGTTCCGTACTCCTAATCTTGAGCTGCCGGGACGTCTGTCACACATATACTTTACCCCAAGGGCATTTTAAAAGGTAGATAACCCCTTTCGAATTGCACGTATAGAAGCCTTTAAGCTGGATTTTAAATCCCTGTGTTGGGTGCGTTATGTACGACCCTCTAATGATAGAATTGCAATTGCAGCATCCTAAACATGGAAATGTTCCTTTTCGTTTTGTACTAAACACTTTCTGCTGTTCTTCTTTGGTACCTCTTAATTGGAGGAAACTATTGTACTTCCTACAGTATGACCCTTTTTATAAATAAATTGTGGCGTATTTTCAAACATTTTACCATATTTCACATCCCTGGCTAGCAAGTACCAGTATTTCTTGATGGTATTTTTAATAAGCTTACTATGTGTATCGAAGGTACTAACCTAGGTAAGGCGTTCATCTTGTTCTTTTTGTTTTTTATTGTTGAGCAGGCTATCTCTATCTAGTGGTCTAACTTCCATAGCTATTCTCTCCAGTTCTTTTTCATTGTAACCTCTGGCTACAAATTTGTCTATAAGCAATCTTTCTTGCTCACGATAGAGCGTCTCATCTGAGCAAATCCTTTTGGCTCTAATAAATTGCCCCTTTGGTATCCCTAAAAATAACTGTGGGGCATGTTGACTTGTTCTATAGAGAATGTTATTTCTATCTATAGCTTTTTTGTACAACGTAGTTTCAAATCCCTGTGTACCTCTTCTAACCTCCACATCCAGATAGTGGATGAGGTCTTTGCTCGAGGTGGCAGTGAACTGTATGAGGGGATGACGTCTTTGCTCCACTACTTGGCGTCTGGATGAAAGTGCACGCCTTTGGAGTCCATGCATACATATACAAACAAAAAGGACCGACTGCTTGCTACGGACTGTGAATAAACGCAAGTAGCAAATTTATTTGCACAATGAGTTAGATATTTTAATGAATATGTTGTTTCAATAAAAAGTTTTTTACTTTTAGTACTCCTGCAATATTTATATGGTTTGTACGTTGCTACGGGAGCAGGGAGGCCCCGATAGGCAAGAGTATTAGCAGTTCGGTGAAAGTCTCTACAATTCTGCCATTTAAAGGTTAGTGGTCATTTTTTCACCTGTCAAGACAGATGACAAACTCAACTACTATAGAGACATCCTATGTAGTCAGTTGGCCGCTGCCTATCTGTACCATGGTCCATACTCTAGCAGGTCTGACTGGGTGGTTCATCAGAGATCATGTACCATTGCCACGGCTGATGGGGGGGGGGAAGTAGGGGTACGAGCAGTACCAGCTCCATCAGCAGCAACCTGAGTCTGGAGTTGTCGATGAGCAGCTTTCTTCACCTCCTAGTGATTTAGGTACCCACCAGCAGCAGCACCTGGTGCAGGCCCCGAACCCTGGATTCTTTTGGCTACCTGCCTCAGCTACTATTCTGATGCTGCCACCCACCTAATTCCACACATCTGCTGCCAGCTGCTCCTTCTACCACTCACCATCTTTACCAGGGACTGGTATTGACACCCATCTCCCCACTGGGCCATTATGTAGCCTTCTCATGCTGCTGCCACCTCACCACTCAAGTCTCCTCATGCTGCTGCCAACTGAGCACTCTCTCACTCAACCACTCTGTGATTTTCTAATGCTGTTTCCACCCTCCACCACTCTATGACATTGCCACTATGTTTGGTTTTCCCCTTCTTTTAATCTGTGGAGTGCATACAAAACACAGAACACATGCAAATATTCCATTTATTTATTTTTGGGTTCAACTGTTTCTTTTTGGCTTTAGCAATGATGGATTATTGACCAACTTAAAGCGAACACTGAAAGATGAAAGGAATGGCAAAATGATTGGCGTCGATGCAAAATGACTGATGACACCCTCTCCACGCTTTGGGGGGGAGGGGCTCTACATGTATCCGCATTTAACAGAATCACCACAATAAAAGAAACAAAATAACTGTTTGCCACAAATAACAATATCCCAAAAGACTGGATATGTAGGGCTGAAATACACAAACACTGGATTTGACACAGAATTCTCCACAAAAAGGGAATAAATTAACTCTTGGCCACAGATTAAAATACCCCCACCGGTCTGAAGTGGATGGATTTCAGGCATGTATGTGGCAGACACCCTGTATTTTACTCCAAATTAACCACACAAAACAAGAGGAGAAATGAATCCTTGGATATGAAATAGCCTACAGAAAAAAAACCAGATGAAATTGAGGCATACATGGGGCAAATAAATACGCACACCCTGTATTTCACTCCAAATTAACCCACAAAACAAGAGGAGAAATTAACCCTTGGATATTAAATACCCTACAGAAATGAATAGATGAAATTTTGACGTATATGAGTGTAAAAAAACATTGTCATTTTCTCCAAATAAACCCAGTAACATAATGATTAATTAACTCTTGGATATTAAATACTCTAAAGAAATGAACAGATGAAATTTAGGCGTATATTGGGGTAAAAAACACTGTATTTTACTCCAAATAAACCTACATACAACAGGCTTAATTAACCCTTGGATATTAAATACCCTATAGAAATGAACAAATTAAATTTAGGCGTGTATGGGGTAGAATTACACCCACCCTGGACCTTAGGGAGAATACCCCACAAACTAAAACAAAATGATAATGCTGGTAGCGTTAAATGTGTACAACTGAACCACTTGTGAAACTCTTTGGCCCCAGTCTCTGATAAAAGCAGTTTCTTTTAGAATGATTTCTATGGAGCAGCAGATACAGAATGCTGGTTGAGGTAGAGATATGCAACTGACACAGACTTGTGGTGATCTTTCCCCCCCAATCGCTGATAAAAGCAGTTTATTTTATGATGAGTTGAATAGCAGAGCAGCAGCAGCTAGATGCTTATGCCAGGACAGACTGTGAGAAGTGTGAGGATTGAGGATGGCGTCCGTATTTATAGGGCTGTGACGTCACAGATGCCCGCCGGCCGCTGATTGGCTTCATGTCTGCACATGTCATTGAGGGTGTTGCGTACTTCCTCCCAGAGTTCTTTGCCCCATGTAATGCCATGTGCCCGCAGCCATTTTAGCAATAAAAAGCACACTTCATTCCCGCGAATCACCCTAAACTTCGGCTTCGTGCAGAACCAAAGTTTTCCTGAAATTTTAAACGAATTCCACTTCGTTTGAATCGATTCGCCCATCTTTAATTTTTATGAATGCCGTATTTTGGGACTGTGTTAAACCTACTTTAGGTGGTGCTGTTTATTGTATTATTATTATTATCCTACTTTGATGCACATTAATAATGGAAGTCATTTTTCTTAATATTTTCTGGTGCATGCATTAAATGAGTAGCTTGCTAACTGTGCCAATTAGCTGGTGCGCTAAACACTCCTTCCTCCCTTACATTTGAAGTTCAGTTGTTACATGGCTTGATATATTATACAGGACATCCTCAGTGGACCTTTTAAGTGCAAAATATTTAAATGTATAGTTACTTACCACACTGTTACACTTATCACTGTACTTTCCCGTGTACCTGCATGATCCACTTAGAAGGTTGCAATTTAACAGTGAAGGTTTCTATCCAATAACTTCATGCAGTGGTCTTGAAAACAGTGTGGAATTAAAAAGTATTTTAGAAATCTGAATAGCAAGCAGTGGCCACGTATTCACTTTCGGGTATGCAAAAAGAACAACTTAAAGATTTTTTTCAGTTTTTTTCTTAGATTCCATTTACAATCAGTTCCAGGATTTATTCAGTTTTACACAGGTTGTTAAAGGTACAATTCCGTAAGAAAAAACTGTTTTTGTTTAAACCAATATTTCTGGAAAACAATTTTTTTGAATTTTCGGCAACATTTTTTTTTTTTATTTCGACAGTTGTATGCAATCAAAAATTATATCTAAAATATTGTTGTTCTCTAGCTTTGAGAGAACTTTTGTAAGGCAGGGCAGACTAATCTAACTTTACTTTAGCTGCTACTTATTTCTACATAGGTCTTATTACAAATAGTAGGTAATGACAATGATTGTTCAATTGTTCTCACTCACAGGGTTAGATAAAATACTAGACCATGAGCAATACATAGATTGAAATAGGGGGTAATCTTTTTCTGCATTGTGGACGAGAAGGGGGTTACTTCACACTTATCAGATTATTGCTGATAACACAATTCTCAAACCAGAGTCGACCAAAAAGAAGGACCATCAAGCAATTTTCTCGCTGCTGTGCTATCTGAGGTTACAGACAGTCAAAGAGATTAATGTACATAGGCAAAATTTAAAAAAAATCATATTAAAAAAGCTCTTAAAATAAGTAATAGGATAGCACTTAACAGTTTATTTGGTGATGTCCATGGATTCTAGGCCTCCAAGTTTTAAAAATAATCCTTATATTTGTTGGTTTGACCAATTAATTTTGAGTCTGTAAAAATAGAGTAACTATGTAAGAATAAAGTGAAAAAAGCTGTAATCTCTAAAAGGTTGATGTAATACTTTTGTTTATCCCTTAAAGCTAAAAGCCTAGACTTCAACCACATCTTGATTCATTTCTTTTACATCCATCGTGGTGACATACAGAGGCTAAATGACCATAATTGTTTTACTGTCCAAATACTTTTGGACCTAGCTGTACAGTGGGGAAAAAGGTATTTAGTCAGCCGCCAATTGTGCAAGTTCTCCCACTTAAAAAGATGAGAGAGGCCTGTAATTGACATCATATGTAGACCTCAACTATGAGAGACAAAATGAGAAAAAAAATCCAGAAAATCACTTTGTCTGATTTGGAAATAATTTATTTGCAAATTATGGTGGAAAATAAGTATTTGGTCACCTAAAACAAGCAAGATTTCTGGCTCTCACAGACCTGTCACTTCTTCTTTAAGAGCAGTGTTTCTCAACTCCAGTCCTCAAGACCCACCAACAGGTCATGTTTTCAGGATCTCCCACTGAATGCACCGACAATTATATCACCTGTGCAACACTGAGGAAATCCTGAAAACTTGGCCTGTTGCTGGGTCTTGAGGACTGGAGTTGAGAAACACTGTTTAAGAGGCTCCGTTGTCCTCCTCTCATTACCTGTAGTAATGGCACCTGTTTGAACTTGTTATAAGTATAAAAGACACCTGTCTACAACCTCAAACAGTCACACTCCGAACTCCACTATGGTGAAGACCAAAGAGCTGTCGAAGGACACCTGAAATAAAATTGTAGCCCTGCACCAGGCTAGGAAGACTGAATCTGCAATAGGCAAGCAGCTTGGTGTGAAGAAATCAACTGTGGGAGCAATAATTAGAAAACGGAAGACATAAAAGAGCATTGATAATCTCCCTCGATCTGGGTCTCCACGCAAGTTCTCACCCTGTGGGGTCAAAATGATCACAAGAACGGTGAGCAAAAATCCCAGGGGGGGGGACCTAGTGAATGACCTGCAGAGAACTGGGACCAACATAACAAAGGCTACCATCAGTAACTCCAGGGACTCAAATCCCGCAGTGCCAGACGTGTCCCCCTGCTTAAGCCACTACATGTCAGAGCCCGTCTGAAGTTTGCTAGAGAGAATTTGGATGATCCAGAATAGTATTGGGAAAATGTCATATGGACAGATGAAACCAAAGTAGAACTGTTTGGTAGAAACACAACTTGTCGTGTTTGGAGGAGAGAGAATACTGAGTTGCATCCAAAGAACACCATACCTACTGTGAAGTATGGGGGGTGGCAATATCATGCTTTGGGGCTGTTTCTCTGCAGAGGGACCAGGACGACTGATTCGTGTACACAAAAGAATGAATTGGGCCATGTATCGTGAAAAACCTCCTTCCATCAGCAAGGGCATTGAAGATGAAACGTGGCTGGGTCTTTTAGCATGACAATGATCCCAAGCACACCGCCAGGGCAACGAAGGAGTGGCTTCATAAGAAGCATTTCAAGGTCCTGGAATGGCCTAGCCAGTCTCCAGATCTCAACCCCATAGAATACTTTTGGAGGGAGTTGAAAGTCCATGTTGCCCAGCGACAGCCCCAAAACATCACTGCCCTAGAGGAGATCTGCATGGAGGAATGTGCCAACATACCAGCCAGGTGTGCCAACCTTGTGAAGACTTACAGAAAATGTTTAACCTCTGTCATTGCCAACAAAGGATATATAACAGTACTGAGTACTGAGTACTGAGATGAACTTTTGTTATTGACCAAATACTTATTTTCCACCATAATTTGCAAATAAACTCTTTCCAAATCAGACAATGTGATTTTCGGAATTTGTTTTCTCATTTTGTCTCTCATAGTTGAGGTCTACCAATGATGCCTCTCTTACCTTTTTAGGTGGGAGAACTTGCACAATTGGTGGCTGACTAAATAATTTTTTTCCCCACTGTATATGTTTGTATAAAGATATACAATCCTCTACTTCTGCAAACTGATTTGACCATCTTTTTTCCTTTAAGGATTTTGTTTTGCTACAAAGATCATATCTGTAATGATGGGGACAGTAAACATAAGGACTTTTGCAATTGGTTTGTATTACCTAAATCATTTAGTATAGCAGCTATTAGCTAATCTGTAAGTGTCTACAGCTAAATCTGAAGCCTGGGGTCGGACCACGCCCCTTTTACAGTGATTGGCTGCCTGATATTTAGTGCAGCCTTGCCCTCTGTGCAGTGATTGGCTGCTTGCACTCTCTGTGCTCACTCACCTCTGAGCTGTGTGAAACTGGCTGGCTGAGCTCACTGCTAGCTGCTGGCAGGCTGTTTTCTCATTATCCTCTAACTCCCCTCTAAGCTATGTAAAGGCTGCCTGAGCTCCTCTCTGCTTCTCTCCCAGTGATAGCTCTATGTGAATGATCTGGTCCATTACCCTTTATCTGCCATATCTAACACAGAGTTATACACTCTGCTTCTGCCACCCATATAACAAAGCCTTATACACTCTGCTCTCCCTCTACCTCCTGCCTAATAACAGAGGATGGAGTGGGGGACAGAGTGCATTTCTCACATTTGTTTCATCAGTTCAGGCTGTATTTATAATTGTTTACACAAATGCAGGTGTTCTGGTTAGAAGGATTGGAGCCTGGGAGGGAGGTGACAACTCTCCAGGTATGAGAACTGACCATTGCAGGAGCGCTGCAGAGCTGTGACATTCTCTCCCTTCCACTGCTCACATAGAATGATGATGTCACCAGTCTTCAGAGAGGGAAGACACGCCTACTGGAGAGACCCGCCCCTGGATTTTAAGCTGTAAGAGAGAGAAAGCACTAGATGCCTGTGAAAGGCTATACTGAGAAAACCCTTTTAATTGAGATACCTTGTATTTACTTGGTTGCCTCTTTTGACCTTCCTCCAGCTTTCCAAACTTTTTTGTATTTTTATTATTTTGTTAATAACTAGAAAAATTGGAATGTATACTTGAGATTTGTTAGCATTGGTGCTTTAAAAAGGGGTATGTGTTTCTTTATATTAGAGAATGGCCCACTTTTACATTGCACTTTACGCCTGATTTCAGCATAAATTACACCCAAATAAGTTGTGACAGAAAATTTTTGAAATGAAATCAAGTACTTGCTAGTCACAATTTTGGCACAAATGTTCACTTGCTTTTAGCCTGACTCAAATGTGGCAGATTTATTACATAACCTATACATTTTAATAAATCTGACATAAATCATTGCACCTTAGTGAATACCCGTCTTAATTATGTGGGTCGGTATCTTTTTAGCTTTCAATGCTCACACTGAGATTACATCCTGATGTTCATTATCAATAATTACCTCAAATTCTCCATTTTAGACTCTCACAATAGTGATCTAGTCAAGGTATAAATAGCATGGGTAGTTTATTGCCAAACGTGTCTACGTTTAAACTTATCGTTAATTTGCTGCTTATGTAGCTAGTTTATCCTTTATAAAGGTCACAGAGTTGGGATAAGACATAAAGTACAGTTTAAATAATCCATAACACTTCCATTTGTGTACCCATCGCAGATTGAATTTAAATGTCCACTAACTTTTCACCAAACTTTGCATATAGCAGTAGTACAAGCAGATATACAAAACCTTGTATTCCATCTTATTGGAGAAAGATACCGCTTCTCTGATCATGTAGTTTCTTTTTTTTTTTCTCTACTCTCTTCCTCTGAAACTCATACTGTGCTCTGGAAAAAAAATGCTAAAATCCATCTTGTGACTGATGAGCGCCCTACAACTTTAGGTTATAGCTGCACATGGAAATCTATGGAATGGGGAAGTGACTTCATCTAAGACAGTTCTGTTTTACCTCAGTGCTCAACTCATAGCTTGTTCTGCTATATAGTGTCCTCTTTGCTGCTATGTCTGAGGATGTGGTATAGAGCTATAGGGGAGCAGGATCTCCTTATGCATGCAATGTATGGGAGACCTCATAGCAGCTCATTTCCACCCACTTGCTCAGAAACCACTAAAAATCAAAGATGAAGTCTGCAGAAAAACTGGTGTAAGAATGTCATATAGAAATTATATCAGGTGTTCCATTAGCTTTTGTACTTGAAATTTAGAAATACTGCAACAAAATTTGAGTTGCACACAGGGTCCCAGGGCAGAGCTGTGCATTGGGCCCCTCAAACAACACAACCACTCACAGGAATAAATATATACATTATTGATAACAAATGTATAACCTACAACATTACTGTATACAGACCACATAGAGGTCAGACACCAGCTTAGGTCACCACCACATGACCGTAAATACAGCAATGATCCAACACAGAACCAAAATAACTCCCGACATCGAGGGACTCTTTGAAGAGTCGTTCTCTGAATTTTTCTCTTTCCCTCTTTTTCTCCATGCAACCCAGAATGCCAGGACTAGGTCTCTCGGATATAATTTATTCCTGCAGAATTGCACTCACAAACATCTTAGTCTTCCTACCTCTGTTATGGGTGCCCCCAATTAAGTAAGTAGGTAGTAATATTGCCCACCATTAAGTAGGTAGGTATTTAGATCTATAGGTAGCTATATAGGCCTACTGTAGGTAGGTAAGGTAGCCCCTGTGGATAGATAGGTATATATGCTCCCTGTAGGTAGATATACAGCCCCTTGTAGATAGGTAGGTATATATGTTCCCTGTAGGTAGATATATATGTCCCCTGTAGGTAGATATGCAATCCCCTGTAGAAAGGAAGGTATATATGCCTCCTGTAGGCAAATATACAGTCCTCTGTAGGTAGGTATATATGCTCCCTGTAGACCAATATACAGACTTCTGTAGATAGGTATATTTGCCAGCTGTAGGTAGGTGTATATATGCCCTCAGTAGACTGGTATAAAGTCCTCTGTAAATAGGTATATATGTCCCCTGTAGACTGGTAACATCCTCGAAAACGGTTTTTTCCCCCGTGTGGGTGTCTACAATCTGAGATGGTAGGTGGGTTATATGCCTCTGTGGGCAATACACATCCCCTCTATGATGGATATATCCCCCGTAGGTAGATAGGTATATAGCCCTCTATAAGTAGGTATGGCACCTCCGACTTGAAAAAACAAATACTACTCATCTGACTCCGGGAGCCAGTTTGTGGCATGACATCATCACGCTGCCTACGCCAAGACGTTGCTTCCGACAACTCCTAGACTTTTGTCTTGGGAGATACAGCGGCGCAGGAGGCGTGATGACATTGCTGTATCTAGCCTCGTGCATTGCTTAATGATGCGGCGTGTCCGCCTTTCACATAAAGTCTCCCCCGGACCCACTCGCAGGCCAGTGATGCCACGGGAAAAAGGTTTTTGGCTGCACAACGTACCTTACTAATGAATTTCAAATATGTTTGAAATGTCAACTATTTCTACCAAATTTTTTTAAATACAACCCCCCATTTCGAGAGGTGCTCCCAGAAAACCGGTTACGATGAATTTTAGCAGGCCCAGGGGGAAATTATCTATGGCCTTATCTAAGATTCCCGGGAATTTTCAGTCTTGCTGTGCAAATGTGGCAGACCCATTCTACTGAGGGAAACCCCATGGAGACCTTTTTGACGTTCACGCTGCTTCCCCCTCCCCTCATGGTGTTACCTGTAGAGGCAAATCAAGAACACCCCCCCCAAACAATTTCCCTTTGCCCCCCCCAACTTAATCCCCCAAAAAACACAATAAAAAACAAAATTTAAAATTGCTCCAAAGGCCCCAAAAAACCCCCTGGGAAATGGAAAATTACTGCCATGATATAACCCGGGCGCAAATACCCCCGACTGCAGGGATTAAGGAGGGCTTATCTGTCAGTGTTCTCTGAATTCCCTTTTTTTTCCCATTTCTTCTCCATCCTCTCTCGACCGCCATGACGACTTCTCCCGGCTGCAACTTCTCACTTTATCAGCACTAGCCTACAAATTCCTACCTCTGGTATGGGCATCCCCCATTAAGTAAGTAGGGGTTTAATCTTGCCTCCGTTAAGTAGCTATTAGTCCCAGTAGGGGGTTTTAACAGCCCCCTGTAGGGAGATTTACAGCCCCATGTAGGCACCCCAGTAGGTTACAACCCCCTGCAATTGATAGGCCTCTGTAGGATATAACCCCCTGTAGGTTACAGCCTGCTGTAGTTGATATGCCCGTGTAGGGTATAGACCCCCTGTAGGATATAGCCCGCCTGTAGGTGATAGATCCCTTGTAGGACATAGCCCCGCTGTATGTGATAGACCCCTGTGGGTGATAGGACCCCCTGTAGGTAAAAAAAAAAAAAATCCTCTACTTACATCTCCGCGTTCCCACATTGGGGACCCCACTCTGGGCACTGGTTTCCGGCGTGAGCGGCGTAAGGACGTTGGGACATGGTTCCCGGGATTTCCTTCTCCGGAAGCCTAGCCCGAGGAAATACAGCAGCGCAGGAGGGGATGGCATCACCTCCTCCGCTGCTTAAAGATGTGGCGGGTCCAGGCCTGGCGCGAGGGCCGAGTCACACCACTTGCTATATTTTGGGTTACATAGAGGTCTATCAGGACTAAGAAAGGCTTATCGTGGCTGTGGACATAAAAGGCTCATTGTGGCTGTAGAACTAAGAATTGAAGATGCTGGGGTTATCTATACCCTGTTTGACACATTGGGCTATAGTCTAAATATGATCCCCTGATGAACCCCTATTAACAAAACAGGGGAGAAACGGATTGGAATATAGGTGAATAAGTGAGTTTTTAAAATGTAAGTTTATTGTTTATGTGTTCAATTTGTATATTTAGGAACATAGTAGGGTAAAATAGGGGTATATGTATGAGGCCACCCCTATTGGGGTGACTACTCCATAAGGGACAGATTAGGATATTTAATAGGGTAAGATTTAGAAAGTAGAGATCTGTACCCTGAAGTCCCCACAGATAAGAAAACGTGGAATATATCTGGGCAAATGTGGAATAAATAAAGAGAAGAACACTTGCTGCTGAACCTGATATGACAAAGAGAACTGAATGGTGAGTTAACAAGTGTTTTATATATATACCTCTATACACCACTATATCATTATTGGCTATATTTAATTGATTGAACACAATATATTGTTAGGTATTGATTATTTCTATTTTGTGGTGTATATACTTTTTAAGGAATGGAATAAAAGTTATTTTTTTTATGTTGAATAAGTTATTTTCAGTGATAGACATTTGAAATTGTTCTACTTTCATAAGAGTAATATTTTCAGTGATAGTTTTTTCAAAACACCTCACAAAAACCTTGATGAAAAGAGCATTCAAGGCATCACATGAACCCTATAATAATACCAATAATAAAGTCAACTCCTCCCACAAAAAAATAAGCCCTTAATCAGCATCATTTATATAAAAATAAAAAAGTTATGGCTGTCAGACTATGACGACATGAAGTAGCAATTTTTTTAGAAACACATTTCTATTGTGTAAAAGTAATAAAACATAAAAAAGATATAAAATGTATTTATTAAAGTTATTCTCACATTTAATGATACGTCAGATTTAAAAAATGGGGCTCTGTCAGGAAGGCCAAAACTGGCTGTTGTGGTAAAGGGGTAAAACTATAACATCATTTATCCTGTATGCCGAACACCATAGAAGAAAACAAATTCTAGACTTCAAGTTCGCAGGTTTTTATTTTTGTGTTTTTTTAACATTTCAAGACCTCTAAAAATGGAATAAAAAGTAGTCAAAAAATCCACATGTATTACAAAATGGTACCAATAGAAACTACACTTTCACCCCGCAAATTTCACTCAGGTCCATAGGCTTATAAACAGAAAAGTTATTGGTCACAGAAAATGGTGCTGCAGCGCATAATTAAAAAAAATAACAAATATCTTACATATTTGGTATCACCAGAATCGTATTGACCCGCAGGATAACACATCATTGGTATCGAAGAGTGAACGCTATAAGAACAAAACCCCCGCAAACAAGGTGCAAGTACGTTTCTTTTCACATTACACCACACTTAAAATATTTTTTTAAGTTTCCCAGTATATTCTATAGTACAGTCTATGACACCACTATAAAGAACATCGTGTCCTGGAAAAAAAAAAAGCCCTTAGATGTCTGTGTAAATGGTAAATCAAAAAGTTGTGGCTCATGTAAGGCGGGTGGAAAAAAAAAGAAAGCCAAAAAATTATGACAGTCTGCCAGGAAGGGGTTAAATTTGAAAACTGAGAAAGGAATTTCCAACTACTTCATAAGCTCAATTTCAGAAGGACAGAGTCCTTTTAAACCAAATTGAATATTCTAATCGTCTTTTGTATTGTACTGATTTAAACCCAGGTTTAACATTGCATCATGAATTGTAGAAAATGAGGTTGTCTCTGATTTTATTGTAGGCTCTGCATAAAACGGTATTAATAAAAAGTCATGGCCCGTACGGGGATCGAACCCGCGACCTTGGCGTTATTAGCACCACGCTCTAACCAACTGAGCTAACCGGCCACTGATATCACTGCATGAAGACTACATTGTGCTTGACTTTCTTTAACCCCGTCATGCCCAGTGCTTTGATATGAATCTCTCACTTAAAACAACCACATGCTGGCTTAACCCCTTCCTGTCCCAGGGATTTGTATTTCCATCACTTTGTTTTTTTTTTTTTTCTCCCTGCCTTCCAAGAACTGTAGGTTTTTTATTTTTCTGTTTATATAACTATTTGAGGGCTTGTGTGGTGCAGAACAAGTTGGACTTTTTAATGGTATCATTCACTGTACAAAATAATGGACGTGAATAAAAAAAATAAAAAATCTGCACCACGTGTGTGGAGTTAATTTTTTATGGAATTCACTTTGTAGTATAAATGATGTTATCTTGATTCTGTAAATTTCTACAGTTCCCAAAGTTTTAAAGTTTTTACATGTTTAGCTAAATTTTTTTATTAATATTATTTACTGTGAAGATACATTTTCTGATCCTAAAAACTTTTTTTAGTTTTCCACCTCCAAGCCTGGATTAGGGTTTGTTTCTTTTTGTGGGCTCAAGGGCGGTTTTTATTGATACCATAATGGGATGCAATTTTTGGAGAATGTAGAGCGTCCAAAAAGAAAGCTATTTTGGTTCCCCCTCTCCCTATGGTATTTACCGTACAAAATAAATATTGTTTACTTTTACAGATGAGATGACAATTTTTTGTTTAACTTTTTAAAAAAGATTTTATTTTTTAAATGGTTAAATTGGGATGATTTGAACATTGATATTATTTTTTAAACTTGTTTTCTTAGTTCTCCTCAGGGTACTTCACCACTAGGAGGCATAATTGCCTGTACCCTGTTCTGTAATAGTGATATAGTGCAGAATATGTACAATAAAGGTTCCATTACATCCTGCCAATCGGGAACAGAAACCGTGCACAGCACAAATTTTCAATCCCTTGGATGTCGCAGTCATCTAAGGTATTAACTCCAATCCTGCCCTTTTATCCCTGATCCAGGCTTCTAGTATTCAGGTCCTGGCTGCAACTTCAGCTACTACCTAACATATATGGAGCGGACATACTGTCTTCCCAACATATAGACATAATTATGTCACATACACTGAAGGTGCTAAAAAGCCCCAACTTATAAATCCATATATTTGTTTAGTGATAGAGGTGTTTTTAATACTTTTATTTCTTATTTATTTTTAATTAAACAGATTATATGTAGGCAGATTTTTTTTCTCTAATATAGGAAGTAAACCATTAAGTATTAGCCCTCACCTACCATAGACCACCAGGAAATAAAAACAGATAGCCTCTTTTAGCCATAGATTCAGCCGCTGCCGTTCCTAAAAAACCTGGAGCAGCCACAAAGTCCCACCCAGTTTTCGGGCGGAAGGTGTGCAAATTTATTGGTTGTGGGTGACGGTCGATTCTGCTAATCATGGACTGAACCGTCCCCAAAACCCATTGTCGATCTGTGCTCTTTGCATGTTTAGTAGCCCAGATCCTGGATCTAAATAGGCAAGTTGCAACACAAACCATTGTCAACTTGGAAGCTAGGCCAATGCTAACTGAGCAAGCACTCGAGTTAAATTCAGGGGAGGCAACATAGAGGTGCAGGGAAATGAGGTTGGTAGCTGGGTGAAGGAAAGAGTGTCAGGGAGGCTAGTCCTAATCTGGCACACCTCAGCAAATAGTCCCAAAGTCCTGACGCATTTCCTTCCTAAGTTCTACAGGAATTCCTCAAGGGACAACAGAATATATGTAAGCAGTAGGGTCACACATAGATATAGTCAATAAGGACACAAATGCGTAGATTGCAGGCACATATTCTGAGAGGATGTCCTGGATATATGTATGTACTGTATGTTAAATCAATAACTGAAGCGTTGGGACTTTGGGATTTTTTTTTGTTGGGGACTATTTTTGGGACTTTGATTGGATTATTATCCTTTGGAGCCCCGTTTATCATGGAGCACTAGGGCATTATAATCAAGGTTCCAGGTGGGGCTGTTCTTATCGGGACAATGTCCCCATATTGTTTGATAGGCAGTCTGTAGCATAGGGTGGAATAGGGTTATTTTGGCTCCCACATCTTTTAGATTTGTATTTAATTTGTCTGTTTAGTGTAAGCCTTTTTCCTTTTGGATCTTAAGGATTATTGTTAGTTCATATTTCACTAGATTAATAAAAGTTAAGTTTTACTTTTCCAGTGATTGAATTTTTATGGTCTCCCTAATGGGACAAACCCTTTTGAGGGACAACTCATTGTCTCAGGAATTGGAGCCCTGTGTCAGAATTGTCACATATATATTGACAAGATATCATCCCTGTTTGTTCAGTCACTTCCTTCTTAGGCTATGTATCCACTGCAATGAAATACGATTGTATTTTCGCGATTTTAGGATTCTAAAACTGCCGAAAATATGATCGTTTAGGCAGCCCATAGCCATTAATAGAAAAATGACCTGTAATCTACACAGGTCCTTTTTTTTCTGCTCGTCTTTTGCCGCTGGCATATTATACAACGTGTTTTTATAATATGCCGCTTTGAGTTTTTTCATTGTCTTTCCATACATTCTATTGTATGGGCAATGGCAGAAAAATGAGAACCGACCACGGTTTTTGACCAAAACGTGACAAAAACCGTGGCTGTGCATCGGCAAAAAAAAGGTCGACTTGTTGAAACGTCTTGAGGGCATCTACATGGATGAAAATTCTTATCTTGCTAGCATAGACATGGAGTCCCTCTATACCTCATAATTCTGGCATCGAGGCCGTCAAATCAGTTCTGCGGTCTCGGGGACTACAATTTGAAGATCATAATAAATTTGTGGTGCAAATTTTGGAGTTCTCATTAATCAAAAATGATTTCTTTTTGATGGAAGGATCTACCACCAGTTGTGAAGTACAAGGATGGACAGTCCCAGCGCGCCCTCTTACGCTGATCTCTACCTCGGCTGGTGGGAGTCCTCAGTGGTGTTTGGTGACAACCCTTCAATGTATGCAGCAAAGCTCGAATTTGGCAAAATGGTAGAACAGCTTAACATCAATAATTTTGGACTTAAGTTCACCTTAGAAATAGAAAAAGGAGTCCCTACTGTTCCTAGATGTACTGATCACAAAGACATCATCTGGAGAACTTTCCACTACTATATTTTGGAAAAACACTGCAACATAGTCTTTGTTGGGGTGGGAAAGCAGCCATCCTGAACCCCTGAAAAGGGGGATATCCTGGGGCCAATATTTACATTTGAGGAGAAACTGCTCTTCTAGGGCAGAATTTTTGATCCAGGCCTCTGCCCTTAGAGAGCAGTTTTTGGCTTGGGGGTATCCTGACTTTGTATTACGTCAGGCTTTTCAAACAGCCCTAGCAGAGGATTGGAAAGATCTGTTGGTCCCTAAAAGAGACAAACAAAACACAGGCAGAGACATGGTTTTCTAGGCCAAAGGGATCCTTCAAATGCTCTGACTGCGTAGTGTGTCCCTTTACGGAGAAGAGCACTAACATTACCAGATTGAGGGTAAGGAAGGAATTTTCTATATGTCATTTCATTAATTGTAAGACCATACGTGGTATATCTTATTACATGTGTTTGTGGACACAAATACGTAGGGAAAACCACACATCAGCTATGTAGGCACATTTGTGAACTTCTTGGTGACACCTGAAACAAACAGAACATTTCAGTATCCTGACAGGTATGGAGCCTCCATGGAGGAGATGCCAAGTGCTTTAAATGGACAGGCATTGATAAAATCCAAGGGCCACATGTATGAAACGGTTTTGGTTTAAAACGCACTTTTATGCCCATAGGTTTCTATGGGGAAAAAAGTGAGTTTTAGACCAAAACCGTTTCATACATGTGGCCCCAAGTGTCAATTCGCGAAGGGAATTTTGACCAAAAAGTGTTACAAAGGGAAAGTTTTGGGATTTTTATGTTGGGCACACAGATCCCATAAGGACTTAATGAGCATCTGGATTTCAGTTGTTTCATTTAGATCTCTTTTATTCCCTTATGTATATAATATGACTGTCTGGGCCATTGAATTTGCATTTATACCTGTGTTTATTATGGACCTAAACCAGGTAGTACCACTAAATACTTTACTGTGAATCTGGGGATGTACTGTAATTCTCTAACATATATGTCTTTTTTCTTTTCCTTCTAAATGAGTTTTTAGATGACTTAGGGCGACAT